>PVLC010034720.1:0-16729 GCA_004027655.1 Graphiurus murinus | reverse complement strand
TACCTGTTGCCTACATAGACAGAGAGTGGCAGAGGGACAGGCCTTGTGGGAAGCTCAGAGACTCAAGGTTGCAGTGGGAGAGGCACCTGTGGAACTCAGTAACTACACTGACAGAGAGAGACATTAGGTCAGGGTCCTAACCACTGCAGGTGACTCCTGAGGGTCATCACCACTATAAGTTACTGAGTAAATAAGACTGCTTGAAAATCTACTGTAGTGAATAGACATTAAACAGCTGAAAATATCTATGCAGATCCAAGAGGACTGCAGAGGACAAGTCTACTCTGAACTAATATACTTGCAGGGGTCTCCTCTCTCTCTCTCTCTCTTTCTCTCTCTCTCTCTCTCTTTCTCTTAGTCTGTTCTTGTTTTATATTGCTTTGTGTTTTTTGATTGGTTGGATAGTTGGTCATTTTGTTATTTTATGTCTGTTTGTCTGCTGTCTTCCTCATCCCTTTTACAAGCATCCCCTCTCCTTCCTATTTTTATTCTTCACTTCAACATTCATTTTGTTCTTTTCTTCTTTCTCTTTATCTTACATTAAGTCCATCTCATATCACTATACCTAAATATTCTACATTGACTACTAGAATCCCTCCACCTATTTATTCTCTCTAATCTCTACCTTATATTACCTTACCACTCAAACTCTCATTCTACTTGATAAAATTGTCTACTTTATACCCATCACTGTGGTTTCTCCCCCCTCATCCAACTTTCACCATTGAACACAACACAACACATTCTGCCCTTGTATACACCTTTAAATCCCTATTGCTGAGATTGGACCAGAGAGGTGAACTGCCAGAAAGGACTGCCAGGCACCAAGGAAAAACTTACTTGAGCTGATAGAAGAAATAGGTCAACACCTCTCACATCTCACATCGAGGCTTAAAATTGCAGAGGGCACAAGCTGTTCTGCTCATGCCTCTGAGCTGAATCCCCAAATCAGAAGCAACAAATAGGACCTTGGACTTCAACACCTGAAACCCATTAATGTCAACATTGCAGTAGGCAGAAGGAGACTCAGAGTAACCACAACTCAGTACCAGATAAAATTCACAGAGATAAAATAGAAATAACAAACCTATAGATTGAGAGAAAGCTAGCAAAATCAGAAAATATATAAACTTAAGCAACCAGAAATCATGGGAAGGAAAAATATCAAATAAATAATTAGCATTCACAACCAACAGAAAATAATATTTTCTGAAGTAATATCAGAAAATTTTCTAAGCAAAGAAAGAGAAGTCAACACACAGGTACAGGAAACATAAAACTGCCTTTAGACAAGATCAGAGAAAAGTCACACTATGCCACAAAGTAATCAAATTGACTAATGTAAAGGCCAAGGAGAGAATCTTAAAGGTGACAAAAGTAAAAGGCCAAGTGACATTTAGAGGCAAACCAAATAGAATCATTTCAGACCTACCAAACCAAGTCATTAAAACCAGGGGGGGGGGGGATGGAGCAGCATATTCCAAACTCTGAAAGAAAACAACTTGCAGCTAAGTAGAAGACAGGGAATTATTAAAATCAGAGCAGAAACTAAAAAAGTAGAGAATTAAAAAAATATAGAAAATCAACAAAACCAAAAGCTGGTTTCTTGAAAAAATAATCAAGATAGATAAACCAGTAGCCAACCTAACCAAAAGAGAGAATCAACCCAAATTACAGAATAAGAGATTTAAAAAGGTGATATTGCCACCAACAGTTCAGAAATCCAGAGGATCATCAGAAACTACTTTGAAAAACTATACTCCAACAAAATGGAAAATCTAGTAGAAATTGACAAATTTCTAGACACATACAACCTTCAGAAATTGAGTCACAAAGATATAGAAAATTTAAAAGAATGAATAGCAATCAAAGAGATAGAAGCAGCAATAAAGAGTTTACCATCAAACAAAAGCCCATGACCAGATGGTTTTCCAAGTGAATTTCATAAAACCTTTATAAAAGAACTAATCACAATACTCCTCAATCTATCTCACAAAATAGCAAGAAACAGAACTCTCTCAAATACATTCTATGAAGTCAACATCACATTAATATTAAAGCCAAATCAAGACAACTCAAGAAAAGAAAACTATAGGCCTATACCATTGATGAACTTACATGCAAAGCTGCTAAACAAAATACTAGCAATGAGCATTCAAAACAACATTAGGAAAATTATACACCATGATCAAGTCCAGTTCATCCCAGGGATGAAAGGCTGGTTCAACATACGAAAAACAATCCATGTAGTCTACCACATAAACAGAACCAAAGACAAAAATCACATGATCACCTTAATAAATGTTGCAAAAGCATTTGACAAGGTCCAACACCCATTCATACTAAAAGCACTGCAGAGAATAGGAATAAAAGGAACATACCTCAACATCATAAAGGCAATATACAATAGGTTACACAACCAACATCATATTAAATGGTGAAAAATGTCAATAATTCCCACTAAAAACAGGAACAAGATACCCATTATCACCATTTCTGTTCAATATAGTACTTGAGACTCTAGCCAAAACAATAGAGAACAAACAAAAGAGAAAGAAATCAAAGGAGTACAAATAAGACAATAAGAACTAAAACTATCATTTGAAGATGACATGATACTATACTTAGAAAACCCAACAAAATCAGCCAAAAAACTTGTAGAACTGATCAACAAATTCAGCAAAGTATCTGGATACAAAAATCAATCTTAAAAAATCAGAAGCTTTCCTGTATGCCAACCATAAATCCACTGAAAAAGAAATCCAGAAAACAATTCCACTCACAATAGCACCCCCAAAAATAAAATACTTAGTGTTATAGGGGGTTTGGTGGGTTAGCATAAGTGAGGCCACCTTATGAGAGCAGCCATGTAATGTTCTAGGTGGAAAATTACAACCCCACCTGTAAATGACTAAGCCTGTAAACAAAGGACAAGCTAGGTCACCATGCCCCTCTTGATCTCCTGCCCAAATCCGTATCCTGGAATCGTTTGTTTCAAATCTATGAACCACAAAGGGGGACTTTCCACTGTGCACTAGCCAATCAATGTAAAGATCACAAATCCACCCCCCTTTTGTGTATATAATGTTCATGATCATGAGGTTTGGGGTCTCTGCCGGTCCCACTGTTGTTTGGGGTACGGCGGGAGCCCAGATTCGAATCTGAAATAAATTTTGTTTGCAACTCCCCGCTGGTCCTTTCGTGAGTTACTCGATAACACTTACGGATAAACCTAGCCAAAGAGGTAAAAGACCTCTATAAGGAAAACTATAAAAAATTGAAAAAAGAAATTGATGAAGACCTTAGAAGATGGAAAGATCTTCCATGCTCTTGGATAGGCAAAATGGCTATCCTCCCAAAAGTGATCTACAGATTCAATGCAATACTCATGAAATTACCAAGGTCACTCCTCATAGACATAGAAAAATCAGTCCTTAAATTCATTTGGAATAACAAAAAGCCCAGAACAGTCAAAGTAGTTCTCAGCAACAAGAACTACGCAGAAAGCATCATAATACCAGACTTCAAACTATATTATAAAGCCACATTAATAAAAACATCATGGTAATGGCACAAAAATAGACATATTGACCGACCAATGAAACAGAATAGAAGTCTCAGAAACATATCCATACACTTACAGCCAATTAATTTTGACAAAGGAGCCAAAAACATACACTTAAAAAAAGATAGCCTTTTCAACAAATGGTGTTGGCAAAACTGATTAACCATATGCAGAAAAATGGAAATAAACCACACTTTCTCACTCTGCACATGAGTGAATTCAAGATGGATCAAAGATCTAGAAGTCAGGCCAGAGACCTTGCAGCTACTTGAGGAGGGCATAGGTCTAATACTTCAAAGCATTGGCACAGGTAAAAGCTTTTTCAACAAGACCTCAAAGGCACAAGAAATCAAAGGAAGATCAATACATGGGATTACATTAACTTGAGTTTCTGTGCAGCAAAGGAAACTATCAAGGACCTCAACAGAAAGCCTACACAATGGGAGAAAATTTTTGCCAACCACTCCTCTGATAGAGGACTAATATCTAGAATATACAGAGAACTCAAGAAACTCACTGCTAAGAAAACAAATAACCCAATAAAAAATGGGCAATTGAACTAAATAGATACTTCACAAAAGATAAATATAAATAGTATGAGGAAATGTTCAACATCATTAGCAATCAGAGAGATGCAAATCAAAACTATCCTGAGTTTTCACCTAATACCAATTAGAATGGCAATCATTAAAAACACAAAGAAAAACAAATACTGGTGAGGGTGTGGAGAAGTGGGAACCCTAGTACATTGTTGGTGGGATTGAAGATTAGTACAACCACTTTGGAAAACAGTATGGAGGATCCTCAGATGAATGGGAATCAACCTAACATATGATCCAGAAATACCACTTCTGGGTATCTACCCAAAAGAATGGAGACCAAACTACCAGGCTAATGCCTGTGTATCTATGTTTTTAGCGACACAATTCACAATTGCCAAACTATGGAATCAGCCAGGATGTCCATCAACAGATGAATGGATTACAAAACTATGGGGTATGTACACAATGGTATTTTAGTCAGCCATAAAGAAGAACAAAATCACGTCATTTGCAGGGAAATGGATGGAACTGGAAAACATGTTAAGTGAGATTAGTCAGTCATGAAAAGTAAACAAATTGGATGCTCTCCCTGATATGGGGAAGCTAGGAAGAAAGTGGGTCATAAGAGGGACTTTATATCAAGAGGCAGAAACCTTTGATAAGCAAAGAAGTCGACCTAACTGAAGACGATGGCGGAAGGGAGGGAAACACCTTAATGCACATGATGTACATTCACAAACATATCAAAGACAATCACTAAGCCAAACATGAGAAGGAGGAAGAGGGCAGGGAATGGGGCAGGAATTCGGGAAGGTTTAAATGAGAGATATGTGCATGTATGCCTCTACCATCTTGGACCTCATTAAGATGTGTGATTACAATGCACCAATAAAAAGTACATTTAAAAAATAGGATGTGGAGAAAAGAGAAGTACTAAAGATAAAATATTTGAAATGCAAAATAGGACATGATCTCACAAACAGTAGAGATTACAATAGATGATCACATCATTTTTTTTCTGGACAAGTCTAAAGTCCATCAGTTTTAGGTATGTGCTGTAGTGTGGTGGGAATGAAAGTGAGCCTCCATCTTTCAAAAATAAGACTATACACAAAGTAATGTACTTGGAGTATTTGGTGACTTTCATATCAAGGATTTTTTTTCTCTTTAGGGATACATATTTATTGGTCACCAGTGACCCAGCAAAAGATTATAGACTCTAGATCTCTTTTAGGATGTCTTGAAAGAGAACATCCTTCAGTGCTATCTTTGAAGAATGCTCCCCAGAATGTAGTAAAATCTGAGACAGTTTGCTATTGAACAGTAAATAAAGCAGCATTCACCACTATACCTTGATAATTGTTATTTACCATGTTCTCTTTTAACCAGAACAATCTCTTTAATCATAACTCCATATATCCTTGAATCTTAACTGCTACCTGTAAGTGAACTATAGATTAAATGTCATTGAAATTAAAAATTCAATTTAATATCAGATTACCATTCAGTTCCAGTTATCAGTCCAATTTTTCTAAGTTTGATATGGGCTTTTTCTGTTCATAAACTTTAAACATTTCATTTATTTTAGATTTCAAAAGGCAGATTACTGTTTAAATGTTTAATGATTATAAAATCTTGGCCATTGAAAGCACATTTTTTCCACACAAGAATACATGTATTAGTATGATTTATAAAGATTACATAAGATTACATAATTACTTACCTGCATAATTAATTAGATTTAAAAAAAAACAAGGAATATGCCTATACAATAGCAAATAAACTACTTTAATGTATGCAAAGTGAAAAACTTTCTTTTTTTAAATGAGAACCAGAAAAAAAAGAACAAAAATACAAAAATATGTCCTTTGTAAATTAGGCATGTTTTACTGTATAAAACATAAACCCCATAGAAACTATGTCTCATTTTCAGTGGTATTAGTGAAATAAAGACTTTGAGAATATGATTGCTATTTCTTCAAAGTTAAAGGAACATTGATTAAAAAGCCATTTTGATGCATTAATATGTTATCCTCCATATTTTGACCATCTTGATTATTAAAAAGTTTCAGTGCTTATGAAAATATCCAGTCTGTTTCAGTACATGTAGATTAAGGAAAGGAACACAGCCCAAATCAATCATTCAATCATACAATCAACCTATATATATATATATATATATATTTTTTTTTTTTTAGGTACTGGGGATGGAACCCAGGGGCATTCTACCTCCAAACTATACCCCCTATCCTATTTTTTTATTCTTTATTTTGAAACAGGATCTCACTAAGTTGCAGAGACCCTCACTAAGTAGCTGAGGCTGGCTGGGAACCCAGATCCTCCTGTCTTAGCCTCCCAAGTACTGGGATTACAAGGGTGGGCTACCACACCTGGTTCAGTCAACCTATAATTGAGTGTTTGCTATAAAATAACCAAGTAAAGGTACAAGCCAGAATAAGCAGTTGCTGAAAAATGTGTCAGAAATGAAAATCTATTATCATCATCATTATTATTGATTAGCTTTATGTGTTTAAGAATTTCCTAAAAATAAGTTTATACATTGAATTTTCTGTTCCAGATTTCAGAATAATATTTCTTGTTTAATTTACTAAATTACCATGGTTTGTAGGAATCACTGTTTGTTCCCAAAGCTGGGTAACTTTCTCTTTTAGATTGGTTAGGGTACTGAAGAAATTTATCTCAGAACGTTAGAAAAGCACAGAGCAAATCTGCAAATTTTCTTTTCTTTCTTTTTTTTTTTTTGTGATACTGGGGATGGAACCCAGGGGCTTTCTACCTCCAAGCTACACCTCCAGCCCTAATTTTTATTCTTTATTTTGAAACAGGGCCTCACTAAGAAGCTGAGGCTGGTTGTGAACCTGGATCCTCAGGTCTCAGCCTCCCAAGTACTGGGATTACAAGCATGCACCACCAACCTGGCTCAGAGCAAATTTATTAATAGAAGATACAAATCGCAAGCCTATTTTATCAATTTATATAGCACTTTACTATGATAGAATAAATTCAAGAATAAATTTTTATTTCTGGAATTATTTAATTCTTGAAATAATTTCAGAAGATTAATAAAAAAGAGATACATTAGAGCTTTACTCAAAAGTGAACTGCACTGATTAAATGTTACTTAAAAATATTTTGCTTCCTGGTAATTTTGTAGGCTGAACAAGCATTACCAAAAGTTGATATATGTTTTAGTAAACTATTCGATGAGAAAATTTCAAATATTATGTTGGATTCCTTTCACATCTATTTAAATAAAATAGAAAATACTACATTACTGTAATTATCTCATTTTTGAGGTGATTATTACATCCTTGAGGTTATAACTATTTTTGCTCTGGCTAGAGAAAATAACATTATATATACTTTCACAGAGAACAAACACCCACATAGGAGGTTGTTTAAATTAATCCTTTTTCCCCTTATTATGGAAAATTGAGAAAATGGACAGGATTGCAGTGTTTTTCTTGGAAAATAATGTAATACTCTGTAGACTTCAATGCAGAATAGAAAACAGAGGTATTTTGCCAGTAAGATTATTTCTAGTAGCAACCAACCAAACAAACAAATGAAAGTATTAAAACTGTTGGGATTGGATATGTTATTAGTAAATGGTAACAATGATGGATTATGATGTGGCACAATTTATAAGTTAAAATATTTGCTTTTATTTATTAAAAAAATTACACTGGGTTTGCCAGCTCACTTTACCAAAAGCACGTGATGCTTCTGCCCAGGTCCACTTATATCACAAAAATAATACAGAGATGAGTCTTAATTTCCTTCCAAAGACACTTATAAGGATATACGTTGGCAGGCATTGTGGTCTTGTGGCTGCATCTTGTGATGTCCTGAAAGTCATGTGATTGCAGGTGAGGATGTCAGTGATGGACAAGGTATGGTTACGTGTGTAAGCACACAGGAATTTGTGTGACTCACTTCCTACCCTCCCTGACCTATGCATAATTCTGAAAGAAGATGCATTCTGAAATTCCCGTACCATTTTTCCATGTCCATATTTATCACTCCTATTCTTGACCAACAGAAAATATAATTTTTGGTGAGTCTATTTTGCTGCAAAGTAAAGGGAGAAATATTGTCTTTCTCATTATATAAACACATTCAAAAAATTACTATGCAATTTCCTCTGCTAATAAATACTCAAGTGGAAAATAGGCATCAGGAAATGTTTTGTGTAGGACATTTTTTGGGCAAATTTGTAAATTTTTTGTGAAATATGTGTGAAAGAAAAATTCACTGGTAGGGTTGTCTATAGCTGGATTTCATATTCTATTGTAATTTCTATAGGAAGCAAAGGAATATACCATCCTATTGTTAAATCCTATTTTCATTCATTTATTCAACAAATATCGTGTGGCACTCTTTATGTACTAGACAGTTTATTAGATACTGCGTCACATACTAGAGCAAATAGCATGCTATAGGGTAGTCCCTATCCAATAGGGGAAGACATTGGCAAATAACCAAAGGAATGTGGTCCTGCTGTGTGTTGGAGGTGTGTACTGTACAGATACAAAGATGAGAGGATATACTTCTCTCTGACAGGTGGGTTTTCAGTCGCTAACGTGATGCTGGAGTTAGAGTTTAGAATGAGTTATAATCATTAGGTAAAGAATATTGGAAAAGGTATTTCATATGGATAGACAGTTTCCATTTTTAAAAAGGCACTGAGTTTGAATATGCACAGTCAGGGAAGACCTGGGACTCCAGGGGAAAATGTCTATCAAAGGTTCAGTATTGTTTTCTGGGGCTGCCTGTTCTAGCTGTGGACAAAATCCTTTTTGTAAGAAAATATGTTAGGAACCACTGGTATATATATTTCTGGCTCCTCTTTTTAACAAATGATAGGATTAAGTAACATATTTAGGGGAAAGTACATCAATTAATTGTCTTAAAGAGCTAACGTATTTTATAAGAACAAAATACTAGAGAAAAAGAGGCTTTAAAGGTCAGTTTAAAATAGAAAATTTTGATAACCATCATTTATTTGGACTTATAGGTAGAAACTTATGGGATTTCATAGGAGCCCTGAAAATGGACATAAAGGCACCTGTGTGTATTTGAAGTTGGAGATTCTTTCACTTTTCATTTGATGAAATTGAGTTTCTCAGAATGGACTCGGTATCTTTTCAACTGAAAGATTTTCAGCAAGTAGAATGATATCCTGTAATTCACCCAGATAGTTTATTATTATTATTATTATTATTATTATTATTATTATTATTATTTATTAGCTTTCAGGTTTAGTAGGTTCTTTCTCTAGCCATCTTGCTGCTGGTGATCCTTAGAAAGGACGCGCCTTTCATTTCCTTTTCCATCTTTCTTAGCAGAGCTGCTGGTTACTCTGTCCTGAACATCC
Organism: Graphiurus murinus; assembly: GCA_004027655.1. Taxonomy (NCBI): domain Eukaryota; kingdom Metazoa; phylum Chordata; class Mammalia; order Rodentia; family Gliridae; genus Graphiurus; species Graphiurus murinus. Next base: position 7,224 of record PVLC010034720.1, on the reverse strand, counting down.
ATTGAGTCATTTCCTGCTGATAAACGTCTATAGACAGTCATGACTGTCACCTATGTATGCGATACAAAACTGTCCTCTCTCTTTTTAAACCAAGAGAGCATTTGTACCAGCCTCTAATCTTATGTACCACTTTCTCCCCTTTCAGAACCAAGCTGGCAATTCTCATCTTGAATAGCTTTAAAATTGCTCATAGCAATCAATGACAACTGAGGCATCACTAAAGAATTTCTTTTATCTCCAAGCTCCAATTTAGATCTGTCATTAAGCTTGAGTAAGCTTGAACTGTCAGAACATTTTCCCTCATCACATGCTCTGAGCACAAAAAAGTCAACTTCAAAATCAAATTTGTTCTCTCTCTTACTATACTTTGTAATGGTTTCATGTGAACAATAAACTTCACTGAAATAGTACTGTCAATCTTTAGTAACTCAGATAACTATGGCTTTAAAATAGAGCAAGATGTTGCCAAAACTCAAGTATGACATATGGCAAATCATTGGTGCACACTAGGTGGCTCTCTGAGGTGCTTTAAGAGAGAGGAGATCCCTGAGACTGTGGGAAAAGCTGTCTCAGTAAGCAAGGAGATGTGGGGGCTGTCTCTACCTTTCCCATAAAAGGTTGTACAGTCTTTGTCTTCATCTGTAACATGAGATACTTTTATTAGATGTGTTTTAAGGTCCCACCCACTTCTAACTTTTGGCCTCTTAAAAAATTTGATTTTACATTGTTTAGTATTATGCTTTGATAAATGGATTATAGTTACAATAAAAGCTGGAAGTCACAAAATAATTAGGAGGCCTGTAATCCAATTTTTATTGCAGATATGCCTCAACTTCATCTTCTGGACCAAAATGATGTTTTGTTCAGGTTTTGGTTGGTGAACAGTAACTGTCTTAAAGATTCTAGTTTCTATCTTGGAGATCTTTGCTACTGGCAGATCCTTCAACTTCACCCACATATTTAAATGTACTTTGATCTTTCTTTATTTTGCAAATTTCTCTTTGAAACAGTCTGTGTGCACATGTGAGGTGCCAGACTGAGACGAAAGACCACAGAATTCTGGCAGAGCTACACATGCAAAGTATTCAGCAGCTCAAATATGTTTACAGAGTCCTTGTTCAAAATGAGTGATTGTTTTTTGACAATTTCTTCACCAGCTCCAAATTGGCCTGCATTTCTTCTCTTCCTCATAAAAGCAAAACAAAACAAGGTTGTTTTTTCATACTAATTTCATAAGCACTATAAAGTTTTTATCAAGAAATTATTCTTTTCTCATTAATACAATTGTTCTAACAGATAACCACTCAAAACAAAGACACCCCTCAGATTTTTTTCCTTTTCAGCACCAAATGATCATGTCATTCCACACTTTAGTCGAGAATCTGATTTCTTCATGTATTTGGAGCTGTCTCCACATTCACTTCTCATTTGTATCACTCATTGATAACTTATACACTGATTACTTGATTTATGTTAGATTTGATATGAATTATTGCAATCTTGGCCACATTTTACTGCTCTTAACCAAGCTGTATGTAGTTCCTTGGGAAATCATTTGATAATGGCTAACCAATCTTTTAGGCTATTTTATCCTAGAGTGTTAGTGACAGTGGTTTAGGAACAAAGCATCTCAGATACTAAGAACATGTCAGCAGCAAAGCCTCAACCAGGTAACAGGAATTAGGGTATTGCGAGGCAAGGAGACTTAAATATAGATTTGTTGTTTCAGTTTTTCATGAATTTATGGAATCTTATCACACAAGTTGATGCTTTTCTATTTTTGGTATTATAATATTCATACTTATTTTGTAAATATTCATCATACTTTTCTCTTAGATACACACTAATCTACAATATGATTACGTGATGGCAAAAGGAAATATTTAATTTCTTTTCTAATATATGGGAACATTCTTTCAGATATAATAACTATACAGGTATAGATATTGCCTTACACATCTTTCATATTTATCTACTATTACTTTCTTCTTGTAAGTAAATCTTACATCTTATACCACAAAACATCTCTAACATTTACTTAGTTCTCCTGAAATGTAATGGTAGGTTATGATTTCATAATACCCATTGCTACTTTTGATTACTTCTTATATATACTGCATGACATAATGAAAGATATTACTTTATTTTCTATGCTAAATAATTTACTACCTGTCATCAATCTATCAGTTGTCACATACACCATTATTATATATCTCTAATATAAAAGGAAAATCAGAAAAAAAGTTCTGCCAAATTGTAAAATGTCACTGAGGATAAGCTGCATGCATATTTAGGGATGTTAAAACATAAAAAGGTGAATTTCAGAATGAGGAAAATATGGCAATAGGATTACCTTGAGCAATAAAAAATGAAATAATTGTCTAAAACATGAGATAATTTAAAACATATTATCTCATTTGATTTTATGAAATATTTATAATATACATTAGGACAAACATACTTCCTTTTTAGAGATGCTATAAAAATTGTGCTAACTTGTAAAGTACAAAGAGGATACAATTTTTGAATCTGTATTGATAATATAAAATAGAAACCTTTAAAACGGCCTTTGGAAAAAAATAAACTAAAACTGCCTCTGTTTACATGTTCTTAATTGATATTTTAGGAGTACTGGAAATATTTGAAACTGGATTCTGAACTGGAGATATTTTCAAATTTGACTTTGCTAACACTGAAGCAGATGCACTTTTATATCTTAGTTGCAAATATGAATTTATGTCACTTAGGTTTTTATCTGTTTGATGGCTAATGGCCACGTTAGCATTCCAGCTAGGATTTTTCCCCCCTTTGGCCTTTTCCTATACTATCTATACTACATATTCACTCTGGCAAGTCCTTTGTAATACACTAAAGGTGTTAGTATTAGTATTAGTATTGGTTTACAATGAATGAATGCCACTCCAGCCTATTTGCATGTTCATATACAACTCCAAAACTAGAGACAAGAAGAATTCAGTGACACAGAATAAATCTTTGTAGGAAATCTAAATATGAGGAAAACAATATTTATCTACATGGGGAATTTCTGAAATGTGTGTTATTATAAAATTTAATTCCCCTTCTGAATAAATAATATTTGTTTTTCATATTAGCATACTAGTTTGAACAGCTACACAAAACTGCTCATCTAAAATTTTTAAAAACTAAAGTTTCAGATACAAATTTTGCTTTGAGATTAACAGGTGCAAGCGATCCCAGGATGTACACTTGTGCTTGGTGGAAGTATTTGGTCTGGGAAACATGTCTATTAGATTGGCTATGTCTTAGATGTATGCAAGGATAGTAAAAATTTTCGCAAGCATGAGGTTTGTACATCCATTAGGTTAAAATGATCAGGAAGGGAAAACTTGGCCCTCATGGCTGAGCAATATGAATACTTGTAGGAATCAAGTCACTGAACAAAGAACTCTACCACACAGGCAATAGAGGTGATATCAAGGCAGAATTTTACATGTCTATGTATATGAGTGAGTTTTAAGGAGAAGTATTGTCATGATTTGGATTTGGGCTCTCCCTCAAAACCTCATATGGTAGGCCTGGATGTGAGGCATGGCTGGAGGAGGTTGGTAACAGAGGGCATAGCCTTGAAAACTCTATCCATCCCTGGCCGCTTCCTTTCTCTCTACTTCAAGCCAGAGTGAGTGGAACTCAGCTTTCCTCTGCTATACTGCTACAATGTCTATGATCTGTCCATGATCTGCCATGGAGATGGCTGATCATGGACTGAACCTCTGAAACCATGAAACAAATAAACATTTACTCGTCTAAGTTGAGCTGGTCTGATACTTTGGTCCCAGTGATGAAAAGCTGACGAATGCAAGTGCTAATTGTTAAAGAGAAGAAAGCTTTAGTGAATGTGTTTATTGTTTTTGTGTAGAAAACAGAAGTACAACTATTTGGGGTATATAAATGATTTGTGTTCTAAATATATAAATTCCTTCTTGAATTTGTTTGTGAATTCTTGGCATCTATAAAATGGTAATAGTACGGTATATGAAATTTGTTACTGAGAATCATTGTTAAGAGTATATAATAACAATGCCATAGGGCAATAGTATTATCTGTAACATATATATATATATATATATATATGCATAATTTCAATGTTTAATTTATAAAATGACTTAAACAGGTTGCTTTTAAAGATTTAAATTAGTTTTATCCTGCTTATCTACAAATGCTTACATTTTATGATTACTTAAGGTCTACTTAAAGATTTATGAATTATACAAAACTGATTTCATTCTGACTGCCATTTTTGCTTTGCTTCTTAAACGTTAGCAAATGATGATTAAGAAAAACAGGAAATAATTCCTTGAATCAGTTGACTTTTCTTCCCAGCTATGAACAACAATTTGGCAAGTGTGTGAGACAATACTCTTTTCTTTCTGTGTTGCCTCAATTTATTTCTCCCTTTTTGACATCATCCTTAAATAATATTATTTAATCATTTTCTCATTCACTTATTCATCTTTTCAACAAGTGTGTATTAGCAGTACTATGTGTCACCTACTGTACTCCACTACAGGGATACAGAAAAGAAAAAGGCAAGTGGACTCAGCTCTCCTGGGTTTTCTGTTTTGTGGGTTGAATGACCAATTACTAGTCAATAAGCTCCACAGTATGTGGGAGATTCAGTGATAGAGGATCGACCTATGCTGGGGAGTGGGAAAAGCTTTAGTTCCTGTTCACATTCCTGAATTACTTAGTCCTCAGCAAGTTTCTCTTTGGTTAGAATACTTACAATTTTATTGGTTAGAACATCTCTGACTGTATTGGTTTCCTGTGGTGACTGTAACAAATTACTACAGGTTGGTTGACTTAGAACAACAGAAATGTATTCTGTATATGAAGACCATAAGTTCAAAAAGGATTTCATTGGGCTGAAACTAAGATGTTAGCAAGGATGTACTCCTTGGAACACCATGTTCTCTTGTCTTTTCTTGCTTCTAGACATACATCCTAGCATTCCTTGGCCCATCACCTGCCCTTCTTCCACCTGTGAAGTCAGTAGCATCCTCACACCACCTTCTCTTCTTCTGTAGTAAATTCCCTCTGTTTCCTTAATTCAGGGACACTGATGATGACATTTATGGTCAATAAAATAATGCAAGATAATCATTCTACTTCAAGATTATCAATTTTATCATACCTATAATATTCCCTTTGCCATACAAGAACATTCATGGGTTCCAGAAATTATAGTGTAAATATTTTGGGAATCCATTATTCAGCTTAGTAGACTGGCTCATCAAAATTAGTATTCATAAAAAATTGAATGTGTAATCTAGGAGAGTTATCATACATTACACAAACAGGTATTTTATACTCATTTTAAAAAAGAAGTCCATTTTTATGAGACACTAAATCTTTATGCTTTTAGTAAGGTTATAAAATTGTGCTTTATATTATTATAAACTGTTTTGTATATTACGATAGAAAGCTTGCCTACATTCAGATAACTACTAGTGGTGTAGTAATAATATTTGGACAAGAGTAAACCTCTGAGCCAGACGTGGTGGCTCACGCTTGTAATTCCAGTACTTGGGAGGCTGAGATAGGAGAATCCAGGCTCATGGCCAGTCTCAGCTACTTAGTGAGGCACTCCACAACTTAGTGAGACCCTGTTTCAAAATAAAGAATAAAAAGAGGACCAAAGATGTACCTCAGAGGTAGAATGGCCCTGAGTTCGATCCTCAGTATCACACACACACATACACACACACACACACACACACACACACACACACACAAGAATGAACCTCTGAAATTTCTACCTGTCTCATACAGTAGTTGCAGCCCACTTGGACCACTTAAATCTGAGTCTCTTGTAAACAGATATCATTTCATGAAAAAAAAAAAAAAAGAATAAGCACTTATGTGTTCAGCTCTCAGTAGAATAAAACTATATCTCATAAGCATTGGGAGGACTACCTTGACCTAAACAATGGGCAGCCTTCTTTAGTTCCTTTTAGTTCCTTTTACCTGGAATCTTCTATGGGTTTGTGGGCATGGAGAACAATTCCTCTTCCAATAAGAAAAGGAGTCTACCAACACAAATATTTATTTTTTTTTAAGGTACTGGGGATTGAACTCAGGGGCATTCTACCTCCCAGCTACTAGTCCTATTTTTTTATTCTTTATTTTGAAACAGGGTCTCACTAAGTTGTGGAGACTCTCACTAAGTAGTTGAGGCCACGAACCTGGATCCTCCTGTCTCAAACATTTCTAAGGAGAGTATTTCAAGAGAAAAATGACTTAAGTGAGACCCAACTGTATTTACTTCACTTCAGCTATCTTTATAATTCCTTTATATTCCCAGAGAAGATTAACCATTATGTAAAGAAGCCTAATCATGATGATACCATTGGACCATTGTTCTCTTTTCTCCCTCAAACCCAGATTAGGAATGGAATGAGGTGGTAGGGAAAGTCTTGAAGTATTTATTTATTTAGATGGTACTGGGGAATGGACCCAGGGACGTTCTACCTTTGAGCCCTATTTTATTTTGAAATAGAGTCTAACCAAGTTTCTGAGGGCTTCACTAAGTTGCTGAGACTGGCTGTGAACCTTAGATCCTCCTGTCTCAGCCTCCCAAGTACTGGGATTAAAGGTATGCAATACCACTCCCAGCTAAGGTGTTTTAAAAGATAAAGTACATATTTGAACTGGTAGATATCTATTAATAAAATAGAATATTAAAAGAAGTGTCTGGATACAAAATCAATTTTAAAAAGTCAGAAGCTTTTCTGTACGCCAACCATAAAACCACTGAAAAAGAAATCCAGAAAATAATTCCACTCACAATAGCACCCCCAAAAATAAAATACTTAGGGATAAACCTAACCAAAGAGGTAAAAGACCTCTATAAGGAAAACTACAAAAAGCTGAAACAAGAAATCAATGAAGACTTTAGAAGATGGAAAAATCTACCATGCTCTTGGATAGGCAGAATAAATATCATCAAAATGGTCATCCTCCCAAAAGTAATCTACAAATTCAATGCAATACCAATGAAATTACAAAGGTCATTCCTCACAGACATAGAAAAATCAGCCCTTAAATTCATTTGGAACAAAAAAAAGCCCAGGATAGCCAAAGTAGTTCTTAGTAACAAGAACCATGCAGGAGGTATCACAATACCTGATTTCAAACTCTACTACAAAGCCACAGTAATAAAAACATCATGGTATTGGCACAAAA
>PVLC010034719.1:0-16674 GCA_004027655.1 Graphiurus murinus | reverse complement strand
GTAATCCCAGCATTCGGGAGGCTGAGACCAGAGGATCCGGGTTCGTGGCCAGCCTCAGCTACCTAGTGAGGCACTCCGCAACTTAGTGAGACTCGGTTTCAAAATAAAGAATAAAAAATAGGGCTGGGGGTATAGCTTGGAGGTAGAATGCCCCTGAGTTCAATCCCCAGTACCGCAAAAAAAAAAAAAAAAAAAAAAATCTCACTGGCTGCAAGCCTGTGTAACCCTGTTGCTTTATTTTCAAACTCAAAAAAATGGACAATGCATTCATAGTATATGAATGTGATTATTCAAGTTTTCTCAATCTTTAAAACACTGAGATAATTACTCAAGTACAAAGGAAAAGCCATTATAAAAAGCTTGAAATGATTTGTGTGTGTGTGTGTATGTGTGGTATTGGGGATCAAATCCTCGGGCATTCTACCTCTGAGCTACATTCTTAGCCCAGCCCTTCTTTTAAATTTTTTGTGTTGAAACAGGGCCTCACTAGGTTGCTGAGAGTCTTGCTAAGTTGCTGAGGCTGATCTCGATCTTGTGATCCTTCTTTCAGCCTCCCAAATACTGAGATTAGAGGTGGCTGCCACCATTCCTGGCATAAAAAGAATTTATTCAGCAACAAAGCTTAAAGAAAACCTTTTCCAAAACAGAATTCTGGGTAAGAGTCAACAGGTCCATGAAAAGTTCAAATATCCATTCTGGAATAGGACAGTGTTCTCACTGCAGTGGAGGACTAATTAAACTGTAATTGCTTTTCATCTCTACAAGGGGAAAAAACATACCTTCACTGAAAGCACTGGATTAAAATAACTCTGGGTGTGGTGGTGCAAGCTTGTAATCCCAGCACTTGGAAGGCTGAGACAAGAGGATCCCAGGTTTGAGACCAGCCTTGGCAATTTAGCAAGACCTTGTTTTAACATAAAAAATAAAATTGGGCTGGGGATGTAGCTCAGAAGTAGAATGCCCCTGGGTTCAATCCCTAGTACCACACACACAAAAATCACAACACAAACAAACAAACCACAACTCATCTACAGATTTAAAAAGTATTAGTATAAGCCGGGCGTGGTGGCGCACGCTTGTAATCCCAGCATTCAGGAGGCTGAGACCTGAGGAGCCGGGTTCGCGGCCAGCCTCAGCTACCTAGTGAGGCATTCCGCAACTTAGTGAGACTCAGTTTCAAAATAAAGAATAAAAAATAGGGCTGGGGGTGTAGCTCGGAGGTAGAATGCCCCTGAGTTCAATCCCCAGTACCGCAAAAAAAAAAAAAAAAAAAAAAAAAAAGTATTAGTATATATTTTAAAACTTACTATGAAATATTTTCAATATAATATCTAAAAGCATATGCTTCCTCTGATACCAGTCATATACCATATAAAGTTAAATGAGCTATCCAAGGTATGAGTCTAAAAATACACTTTTTTCTCATTCTGAACTAGTTGGATTGGTATTTAAATCAAATGTCATCAGATGTTGCATTTCACATACCCAGATTAAAAGATAGACACAAATGTACCATGCAGAAAATGCTCCCAATCACTAATGATTGTGTAACCGTGACCCTGTTGTCCTTTCTCACCTAATACATGCACATACAACAAAATAGAAGAGAAATGCAGTACAAACAATGAATGTCAGAATAAGCCAACTGAGCCTGGAAGAAACTTTAAAGTTTACATGGCACAAGGATAATAAGATACACTGGAGAGATACCTGACACTAAGCAAACAAGCTGGGGCACCACTCTTTTTCTTTAAAATTACTATGTCGCTGGGCATGGTGGTACATGCTTGTAATCCCAGTACTTGGGAGGCTGAGACAGGAGGATTGCAGGTTCGAGGCCAGCCTCAGCTACTTAGTGAGGCCCTCTGCAACTTAGAGAGACCTTGTTTCCAAATAAAAAATAAAATAGGTCTGGTAGTGAAAAAAAAAAATTACTATATCTACTAAGTTTCTACTTTATTTATTTATTTATTTTTTGGTGCTGGGGAATGAACTCAGGGGTATTCTACCTTTGAGCTATACCCCCAGTCCTATCTTAGTTTGAAACAGGGTCTAAGTTATAGAGGCCTCATTAAGTTGCTGAGGCTGGCTACAAACCTGTGATCCTCTGGTCTCAGCCTCTTTACTGGGATGACAAATGTGTGCTGCCATGCCTGGCTTAGTTTCTACTTTAGTTGGTCTGAGATACCACTAGAGATTCTAGTATGAAAAATATACTCGAATAAAATCCAAATTTGGTACTAGGAAGAGAAAGAAAACATCTAGTAACAAAAAGTCTTATTAAAAGAACTGTTTTGCACTCATTGAAAAAACCACCATTACTAACCATTACCAAAAGGTGGAAACAGGTCATTTCTTTTTCAATCTCAGAAAATGGAACCCTACTGGAAGAAAAAATTAAAAGGATCCAGCTCCTTTAAAAAGTAAAGTCTATTGATTTTAAGAAAGTAAAACCTAAGCTAGGTGTGGTGGTACATACTTGTAATAACAGTACTTGGGAGGCTGAGATAGGAGGATCACAGGCTCAAGGATAGCCTCAGCAAGTAGTGAGACTCTCATCAACCTAGTGAGATCCTGTTTCCAAATAAGAAATAAAATTGGACTGGGGTATAGCTCAAAGGCAAAATGCCTCTGGGTTCAATCCCCAGGACCAAAAAAAAAAAAAAAAGAAACTTAATATTCATTTTGTATTAAATTTGTCTAAGGTTTCATTTGTTGAACTCAAAATCACAAGCAAACCAAATCTGAACAGGTTTTTAAGAAATAGGCACCACTTAACAGAGAAATATGTACAATACAAACTATTTTTCAGAATCCAGCAGAAAGGTTTTGACTTGAAATGTCAATTCAATAAAGCCAATTCTAACCTAACTTGCAATTTCAGTATGAATTCTAAATTTTGAAACAGTTTAGAATCAAATTTGCTAGTAGTAAATATGTAAAGCTCAAACAAGCTTTTGGGAAGAGCCCAGAATCTGATGTTTGAAAGTTTATATAATACTTAGCTATTTAAAATTAGAAAGTTGAAATAGAAGACATTTGAGGTTAAAATTGATGATTAAAAACCTAAAATATCAAAAGAAAGCTAGCTACCCTTTATTTAAAAGAGGAGAGGGGTCTCTAACTTCAGCATGGAACACCAAAGCATATCTGACTGCTTTATAAATATTCATGTTCTTTCTTAGGATTCAGAAATCCATTTTAACCCACATCTCTTAGATTTCTTCTATCTTCCATCTCACTGAATATAGCCATTGCCTTCAAATTACAGCATCTACAGTCAGGAGTGGTAGCACACACCTGTGATCCCAGTACTTGGGAGGATTGCAGATTTGAGGACAGTCTCAGCAACTTAGCCAGATCCTGTTTCAAATAAATGATTTTTTTAAAAAGGGCTGGGGTGTGTGGCTCAGAGACAGAATGCCCTTAGATTCAATGCCCAATAACCCTTCTTCCCACCCCCAAAATTTTACAACATCTAGACAAAGGCAGAGACCAAATAAGTTCCCTGAAGATTTCCAAAAATTAAAACCAGCAGAAATACTCTAGGCCTGGAATGGCCAGAAATCCTTCTCTCCTTTGAGAAAAATAAACCTCTTGCTTGAATGGTAATCACTTTTAAAAAGAAAACATAATAAATACTACAAAATATATACCACTATGATAATAATTCTAGACAACAAAAATAAAATCCTATAGATTTTTCTAGTACTTTGGAAAAACAAAAACAAGACTATTAAGCAAAGAACTGCATGCCAAAGAATTTTTTTCCAAAAAGAGAACAGCAATAAAAGAAACTTAGATTAACAAGAATTTACCCATCTGTACCTCAAAGTGGATTTCTTAACACTAACTGAAAGAATGCTTTTCAAAATGAATTAGTTGTTACTACATCAATAGATTCTGTTATTCACAAACATCTTAACTCCCTGTATTTTAAAAATGAGTTAGTTATATACACATAATAGTATACTCCACATAAATACACACCATTCTAATAATTCTAGATACACACACACACACACACACACACACACACACACACACACACTTTGTGCTGGGGATTGAACCCAGGGCTTTGCACATGCTAGCCATGCACTCTGCCACTGAGCTGTATCTCCAGTATATTTTCTGACTATCCTGATATCCTTCTCCCTGACATGCTACTATTTCAAAAGCCATTGTATAAAAAGAAGAGGAAACACTAACGTCACATTTTTCTATATTTTCACCACCATAAATTGATAACTACCAGCCTACTTAATTATTTTAGGTCACTTAAATACATTTTGATATAAAAATCTAATTCAATTAAAATATTCTCAATATACATGAAGACACTGGCAAAAATACTGCACCACAATCACTTCTATGCACAAGTATCTAAAGTTCTGTGAGGCATGGCACAAAATAGCTCAGGTTTTCATAAATTGTGTGACTTGATTGTACTTTTGCTTCACGGTTCATTAAAGAATTCTAAAAGTAATGTTTAAGTGTTCACATTATTCATCTTATTTAGAATTCTCTCGAGTATACAACACAAAACACATGATTAAATCACAGTACTGAAACTTGCTGTGTAGTTTGACACAGATAAAAAATAAAAACCCTGCTGATCCATCAGTATATTTCAATATTCCCTGCCAAAAGATATCAATTGCACGTGAAGTCCAAACAGTAGAAAGAATTTAGAAAAACAGCAAATTAAAAAAAAAAAAAAAAAGATGACTTTTAAAATGCTGACGATTTTCACACCTAGGTTCAGTCATGCCAGTTGGGAGAGAGGTGTTGGATATGGCTTTATTCCTTTTAAATCTGAGAAGTATAGTCATTTCCATGACATTTCAAAAATTGGAACCAAGAGCAATTTATCCACACGATCCTGATTCTTCTGATTCAAAATCACATTTAAATTTTTTTTTATGCAAACTTAGAAGGTGCTTGGATAGGCCATTTGTTTGCTATTGCTTAGAGTCAAATTATTCTGTCCCAGATCCCTCAGGAAACTGAAATTATAAAGAGGGAAAAACAAAAACAACAGACCCCACACATACAGCAACTGAGTATCTGAGCTACTTCAGACATGACATCCGTTAAGGGGTCCTTTACTCCTAATTGTGTATGGGTCCTTGGTAGTGGTCTGACTCCCACAAGAAGTACACACAGCCCCTGAGAGGCGCTTTAGTCCCCTTTGGAAAACACTGTTGGAAAGACTATAAATGACACAGTTGCAGAAACTGTTACTAATAGCAAGCCAGGTGGTTAAGAAGGATGCGAAGCGGTTGCTGTGGCCAGTGGAACTCTCCAACAAGAAGTAGATGATATATGGCAACCAGAGGATATAAAATACACTCGTGATTCGGAACAGGACCATGGCATAACGCTTATCGGGACAGGCCTGTACTTCCCCCGTCTCCCCACTCTGGCTGCTGAAGCGGGCTTGCCTTTCGCTGATCTCCTTTGTGTGCTGTTGGCAGATGCGGAAGATGTTGAAATACGTGAAGCAAACAATGAGGGCTGCCGGGGCATATAACATGATCACGATGAACAGGGTGAAGTAGGGGTCTGTGTGCCACGACTCCGCACACCACTGGAACACATCTCCATGGTATCCAGGTTTGCCCCAGTGGAAAAAGGAAGGCAGGAAGACCAAGGTAGAGTATACCCAAATCAGGAAGATACACAGGCGTAGTCTCCAGGGTGTAACCAGAGTGTTATAGGTTAAAGGTTTAGTAATGGCAATATATCTATCAATGCTTATACAAGCCAGAGAGGCCATGGAGACACTCTTCAGAACTGATACCACAAACCCAAATATCTGGCAAGTCAAGGACTCCTCTATTGGAAGGGGGTAGTGGAGGAGTGATAAAGAAGGGACCAAGCAGCTTACCCCAACCAAGAGGTCAGCATATGCCATTGTCTGGATAAAATAACTTGTCGTGTGATGGTTCAACAAAGGTGCACAGTGAAATACAAAAATCACAATGATGTTGCCAGAAATAATCAATACAGTTAGGAAGACAATAATCAGCACTTCCAAAAGGCAAAAACTGACAGTTTCCAAGTAGCCAAATGTCAAGAGACAAAAAGGGTGGCTGCTCTGATTCCCATCCAAGGTGGAGTTCATCTTGAGCTCAGGAGAGATCTCTCACTTCATGCTGCCGCTTGGCTGCTGCCAAGAGTTGAAAGAAGCAGCTGCTGTCATTGCGGTCAGCTCTGCATGTGTGCAACAATGCCAGATGAGCCTTAGTCCCCACGCTCCTGATGCTGCTGCTCTGGTGCACTGCCTGCAGCGCAACTCCCCTTTAAATCCTTCTCGCAATAGGGAAAGCCAACAGCAGTTGTCTGGCCAGTCCCAGATGCAGTCACAGTGCCAGGTTCACCCATAGCACCAGGGGAGTAAGGTAAACTCTGAGGACAGTGTCTTCAGGCCAAGTTAAGGTAGGGGAAGGGGCAGAAGAAGGGAGGAAGATTAGGAGCTTCAGCAGGAGTTGTAATGAGTCTCCTCTGAATAGCTGATAGAAGAAAAGGAGAGAGCATTTTATATTTTGCATCCAATGCCCTAATCAAAGAACCCTGCTAGCTCAGGCTGGTATCAACCTTCCCATCCCACCCCTTTTGGTACCTCCTGGCTAATCTCAGTAGTACCGCATATAGCTGGCCCTTACTCTACAGAGGAAAAGCAGCAACACCAAGCTTTCCAGATCAACATAAAACAAAAGCAATCACAGATCAATCTACCCCTGTTTTCTCTCATTTGAGCTATTCATAGAATCTGTTTATAGCAATTCTGAAAAGATTCCACTACAATTACCACAAATAAAATTAACCAAGATAACTTACTTTCTCTATTAAATCCGATGTAGTGGAGTTTTAATCTCTGAAAACATTTTAATAGACTATCTGTTTAGATCAATTTTAGTGTTACCTGTAATTCTGCATGCTGTGATCCAAACAAAAGCCACACAACACATCCTCAACAGAAAGCCTTGTAACGCAGGAATGTGCTTCAGCGAGTGCTGCAGAACTGAGACACAGAGGGAGGGGATAAGGGAGTAGGAGGGGAAACAGGGAGAAGAGGGGGCTTGGGAAAAGGAAGACGGGGGAGGGGAAAGAAAATGCATGTGTGCACAAACGCCCTGACATCTTTAGCAACTCATTAGAATTCTCCACCAGTGAGGTGCTCCCCCATTTCCAGATTGTACAGTGGGGGAATGACTTAGCAGCCTGCAGCGCAGCATCTGAAGCCTGCTACCTTGTCTGTCTGGAATCCCCTTAAACAGAGAAGCAGAATTTTGATTGCTAGCAAGGAAAAGGGGTAGTAACCAGGGCAGAGTCAAGAATTAGGCTGAAGTACACTTTCCCTGGGGGCAACCACGTGGGGAAATTCCTATTTTCTTGTAATATTGTCTCAAAGAACAAAGAACAATATTAAAGAAAGGAAGTGTGTTAACCGAACATGGCAAGTGAGAAACCATAACTGAGCTGGACAAGAAGTTCTAGCTGGAAGGCTAAATGTTCACAGCATTTTCTCTCTCATGATTCACTAGATATCTGCCAATATTAACTTTAATGTCGGTTTTTCAAGACAAAGAAAATATTGCCCAATCTGATATAGCAAAAAAGAGCATGCACACAAGAAAAAATTACATTGCTCCTATATTCAACATTTTCCTATAGTTTTGAGATACCATTTCTTGCTTCTAGTTGGCTAAGATATAGTACACAAATACACAAATTAAGGATGGAAAAGTAATGTACTCATTTCAATCCAGGCTTCAAAGTCACAGGAAGCTTTGTGGTATAAGTACGTCTTTATATCCTGACACAATCTTGTTTCTGCCTATGTACAACAATGAAAACTGAAATCACATTGTGGTTTTTCTGGTAAGGTCATAAATGATGACAATTTTCAGCTAATCAGGACTGGGATGCTGTGGGAATGATGTTATTTTAGTATCTTTTCCTCTGGGTATCTTTGGACTTTCAGTTCATCTTTCTAAATAAAGTTCCACATACCCAGTAGAGTAAAAGAAAATAAGCAAACACTGGCATTTGTAAGCATTCCAGGAGGTCTGCATGCCTGAGCAGATATGTGTATTATGTGATCCAACTTTCATTTTTATTCATTTTATATACATTCTTTTTTATTCCAGGAAAAAGACAGTCAGAATATAATGAATTACATTTTAGATCTGAAGCACTGTTTATTACATGAAAGCAAAGAACTAAAAAACCTATTTGAGCATAAGCCTGACAGCAATATTTAATAAGTCTTAATGGAAAACATAGCAAAGTGTGACGTGGTAAAACCAATGACATCACAGGAACACCCATCTGGTTTAAATCCTTGTTCTGATTTTACTTGGCCTCTCTCAGCCTCAGTTTCATCATCTGTAAAATAAGGATACTCCCTAATTTACTAGGTTGTGGGAAATAAAGGTAGTGTGCACAAAAGGCTTACCAACACCTAGCACAAATGGAGTATATAACTATTCATTTTCTGGTCATAACTGAAATAGTCTTTCTAAAAAGCCAGTGTGTACATACCAGTCGCGGTGCACTGCCTGAGGCTGCCTTCCTCTGTGTCCTAAAGTGCCTCTCCTTCTGGGACTGCACAGTTCTAAAGCACACAAGAGCTCTCTGAATACAAAACCCTCCTGCCCTCTCAAATACACTGAGGCTGTGCATATGCAAGGCAGCCTAGGTACATGGAGAGCAGCAAGGATGATGCTGCATCAGTGAGCCCCTCCCCACAAGCTGCTGCTCTGCTGGTCTCTGGCCCTGATTTCACTCTGGAGCTCCCTCTTCCATTTACAACGCGCCTGTTAGTTTCATATCTTTCACCCAGAAGCCCTCAGACATTTTATCTGCAATATGTTCAAAATTAAATGAATTTTTAAACCAAATAAACCCCTCTTTCTCTCTCTTTTATTCCCAACACTTTTCCAAGCACACTGTATGACACTGAGAAACTGGCTACTCTTCCCCTTCAATGTAAAGTTCTTAGTTACCAAGCCCCAGGAATCTCTATAGTGATTCTCTAATTCAGTTCCTCTTTCCAGTCTTTAGTTTTAGTCATCATTAATTACCATGTATGCTTTTAGTTTTGTTCAGTTTCCTAATCTCCATTTCTGACTAACATCCAGAGGCACACATTCTGATATGGTATTCCTTTGTTAAAAAAGTTGATGGATCCCTTACTGTCTTTTCTATCTGCCCCCAATCACCTTGCCCTCCAACCAAACCAGGTTACTCACTATTCTATATACTTGATATAAATTTTATTTTTGAATCCCTACTTATTGCACAATAAATATTGAATGAATAAAGGAATGGTTTCTGAGAGTTACTTATTTTCTTCTTGGTTCTGGGGACTGAACCCAGGAGCATTCTACCTGACACCCCCAGCCCTTTTTATTTATTTATTTTTATTTTGAAATAGGGTCTTGCTAAACTGCTGAGGCTGGACTCAAATCTTCTATCCTCTTGTCTTAGCCTCTCAAGTACAGGGATTATAGGCATGCATCACTGGGCCTGCTGGAGTTACTGTTTTTCAATAAATGAAATAAGTATTTGCTAACTACAGAGTCCAAGTAAGGACTCCAGATTTTTCTACTACTTGTAAATTTGGTTATGCAACGTGTTCTCTCTACATCTTAGGTTTCTCATGTATAAAACTTGAGCATTACATTGATAAATACTGCACTAGTTGATAAGTTGAAAAATTTAAAATATAAGATACAATAAAACTATAAGCTGTTACATTATATTAGTACAAAAGCAGTTCTTTCTCAAGTTTTTCTATTTTAGTAAAACCCACCCTAGGAACTACTAACAAAATATTCACATAGGAAACTTAAAAACAAAACTGATAGCCACAAGTAGACAAATCAGTCAAGAATTAAATGGTTTGTTTTGAATTTCTAAAGAAAAACATTTTCTTCCAAAAAGATAAAAATGTTAGTGACTGGGGGAGACTAGTGAATTTATATCCTCACAAAAACCTATACACACATTTCCTCTTTGTGTTTGTGTGTGTTTGTGTGTGTGTTTGTGTGTGTGTGTGTGTATTTGTACATACGCATACACATGGGACTCAGGATTGAACCCAGAGGTGTTCTACCTCCGATCTATACCCTCAGTCCTATTTTATTTTGAAATACAGTCTTGCTAAGTTGCTGAGGCTGGCTTCAAACCTGCAATCCTAGCTGGGCATGGTGGTGCATGCTTGCAATCCCAGTACTTGGTGGCTGAAACAGGAGGATCACAGGTTTGCAGCCAGCCTCAACTCTTAGTGAGGTCCTCCACAACTTAGTGAGATCCTGTTTCCAAATAATGAATAAAAAATAAGGCTGGGATGTAACTCAGAGATAGAATACCCCTGGGTTTAATCCCCAGTACGGCTATCAAACAAACAGACAAACAAACCCCTGCAATCCTCCTGTTAGCCCCCTAAGTACTGGGGTCCATACATTTCATTTTTAAAATAACACAGTCTCACAATACATTCCTTTTTATTTTTTGAAGGAAGAGTAACTATATCTGTTTATATACGACTGGAAGGAAAGAAATTAAAAACTCTACTTATTATTGGTTAGTGGGATTACAAGTAATTTAAAAATTTTTTTCTTCCTTATAGTCTCCTATATTTTCTGAATTTCACAATTTCTATGTTCTTGATTTTTATAATAAGGGGGACCAGCCAAAATAAGGCTGTTGGTAAGATTAACAGAAAAACCCGGCCACAAGATGCCCTCCCCTAATGATTTGGCAGGAAATGACGACGCATGCCAGGTTTAAGTTGCCTGCTTCACGAACTCAGTTCCACTGTTTCTTACTCCATTACAGCAACAATCCTTCAGATTTTGGCAGTCACTGAACCTGTATCATCAGTCAAAAATTCTTACAAAAATAAGAATATAATTGAGCCGGGCGTGGTGGCGCATGCTTATAATTCCAGTACTTGGGAGGCTGAGACTGGAGGATTGGGGTTCTCGGCTAGCCTCAGCTACTTAGTGAGGCCCTGTGCAACTTAGTGAGACCTTGTTTCAGAATAAAGAATAAAAAATAGGACTGGGGATGTAGCTTGGAAGTAGAAAGTCCCTGGGTTCCATCCCTAGTACCGCAAAATATAAAGTAAAATAAAATAATTGGATGAATCACGTGAAAATGCTGATATTTAACCATTTCATTCCTGGTTAAATATTTTCTGGCCTGCAAAAATGATATCTGTATGATTCAACCTGATACAATTAAAATAACAGAATAATAAAATTACAGAAATAGAAAGGAAAACAGGCAGAAAGAAGAGGGAAACATGTAACAACAACAAAAAAAGAAGACTGTTCAAATTATATTTATTATTTTCCCAACCTATTCAGAAGTTTAACTTCTACAGATGAAAAAAAAAGACCAATTTCAGATATTTAAAATCAAAAGGTTTAGCCAGGCATGGTGGCGCATGCTAGTAATCCCAGTACTTGGGAGGCTGAGGCAGGAAGTTCGCAGGTTCAAGGACAGCCTCAGCAAGTAGTGAAACTCATCAACTCAGAGAGACCCTATTTCAAAATAAAAATAAAATAGGGCTGGGGGTGTAGCTCGGGTTCAATCCCTAATACCACACACACACACACACATATACACACTCTCTCACAAGGCTGACCTGGCATTATCTACCACTTACTTTATAGTGAAAATGAGCTTTAAACACTGATCAATAATATACAGCATAGCACATGTGGACTTACTTAAATCACTGAAAAGTGATTTGAGGTATTTCTACTCACCTTTTATTCCTCCCTCTCTTATCTCCCACAGGCATTCAAACACAAAGTGGGCGTTAAGGATTCAAACTTGGAAGGTCAATCAAAGAGAAGAGTCATCCCCCTTATCTGTGATCTGGCTCTAAGGTTTCAGTTATCCTCAGTCAAACCACAATGAAAAATATTAGATGGAAAATTCCAAAGTTATAGAGGAGATGACCACATTTATAGCACTTTTGTGACAATATATTTTTATAATTGTTCTTCTTTATTATCAGTTATTATTGTTAACCTCTTAATTTGTAAATCAAACTTCATCCTAGGTATGTATAGGACACAGAGTATAAAGAGTTCAGTACTATTGAAG
Organism: Graphiurus murinus; assembly: GCA_004027655.1. Classification (NCBI taxonomy): domain Eukaryota; kingdom Metazoa; phylum Chordata; class Mammalia; order Rodentia; family Gliridae; genus Graphiurus; species Graphiurus murinus. The sequence continues at coordinate 4,542 of PVLC010034719.1, read as the reverse complement.
GTTTCAGGCATCTACTTGGGAGTCTTGGGAGAGATTCCCCTGCACGTAAGAGAGGGCTATTTTGCCATTACCCTAATTCAAGTCACAATTATCTCTTGCTTGAATTAATAGGTTTCACTGCAGTTAATCTTACTTTATTCTAATCCAAGTAACCAGAATGATCTTTCTAAAACTAATAATAATACAAATAATAACTAAGCAGTAGTTTACATTTTAACAACCCTACAAATAAGGTACTATTATTATCCTTTTTTTTTTTTGCGGTACTGGGGATTGAACCCAGGGGCATTCTACCTCCGAGCTGTACCCCCAGCCCTATTTTTAATTTTGAAACAGGGTCTCACTAAGTTGCAGAGGGCCTCACTAAGTAGCTGAGGTTGGCCGAGAACCAGTGATCCTCCTGTCTCAGCACCCAAGTACTAGGATTATGAGTGTGCATTGTCACGCCTGGCTTTTATTATCCTATTTTACAGAGAAAACCAAACATTAGGGATGTTAAATTGCCCAAGGTCAATAGCTAAAATACAGTAGAATTATTTGAATCAAGATAATCTGCCTTTAGGTAGATACTTTCAGCCACTTTGCATACTGCCTTTCTATACCTAAATATATGACAGGCCTGCTGAAACTGCTTCCCTTGTGGCTGGGTTTATATGGCTCAGTGGTAGAGCCCTTGCCTAGTATGTACAAGACCCTGGGTTCAATTCCCAGTACCAGTGGGAGGGGGAGAGTGGAAGGGTTCAGATAATTTCCACCATCTAGAATCTTAACTATATGCCTTACACTGCTTTCTAGGATCTAGCCTACCATACCAGCCTTATCTGTATTCACCCCCTAAGAAACTGCCAAACTTTTTGTCACCTTGAGCATATGTTGTTCCCTCATAACACCACACCAACTATCCACCTCCTGCAGAGATTCTATACAACAACCTTTTAGAACACTTAGATGAGAAATCCTTGATGTCAGATGTCACCTGGAGCAGAGCAATATGTATTTTTTTTTCTTCTAAAGCTCTTATACAACTAAGTTTTATTTGTTTATAGTTAATTGACTATTTCTCCCATTTGACAGAAAGTACCCCTAAACTGCTAAGCATGTTTACTTTGATTCATGGGGATATTCTTAAGTCCAATACAAGGTTTTCACAGATAGGCATTCAATTATTTTTGACTGAATAAAATAATGTCTAATACTAAAGGTGGGTTCTTTTGATTAATTATTCAATTCATGCCTATTAATAAAATTATCAGAGATATGCTTTTATTTGAAAAGCAAAATAATCTGTTAATAATGAAATCATAACTGGTAAATTATTTTTACAGATTTGCAAAATGTGGCTGGTCCTCTAGGGATTCACTTGGACAAACAGCTAGAAATGTAAATATTGGTTATATGGGATTGCTAATAGTTTAGGTTCTGAATAAAAGCTTGTAATTTATAGCAAAATGTTCTGACCCCCAAAGTTGGAAATCACTAGAGAAAACAATGAAAATGTTTCAGAGAATTAAAGGCCAACTGGATGGATGGAAGGAGAAACATCAAAAGATGCTACTATTTCATTATTCTCTCATTATTAAAAAGAAGTAGTTTTTATATAAATTTTGCCTACTAATACAGAATCAAAAGGAACAGAAAAAGGCATTGACATAAAACATAAAAAACAGCCCAAAGAAACAAGTGACAGAGGAGGATTTTGGAAGCTGGAAACTAGAAAGTGACTTTCTTTTTATTCTCAACTTCAACTTCTACAACTCACCAGATCCAAAAAAGTGTAGGAATTACAGGTAACTGGAGATGAGACACAGAAGTCCTTCTGGATTACTTCCTTCCAAGTCTCAAAAGTATAACCTAGAGATAAGAACTGAGGAGACCCTGGTCAAAGACCACAAAGAACAGAAAACAAAGAATACAGGGGTGCTTGTTCTATAGAAATTTATTCCAGGAAGTCAAGGGGAGGTAGTTGAATATCAAGTTTACTATATGTTCATCAATTATGTACTCCATCAACAAATTAAAGAAAATCATACTCATTAAGTGCTGAAAATTCCAACCCAGAAATAACAGAAAACCACTGAAATAAAAATTATTTACCAAAAATATATAAGCAGCATGTTTTCAAAAAGACTGAACAATTAAAATAATTTTAATAAAAATCAGGAATTAGAAGGGAATGCTAGTTATCACATCATCATTTTATGCTGTCTTCATGCTTCTATCAAATATAAAAACAAAACAAAGCCAGGTGTGGTGGCGCATGCTTGTAATCCTAGTACTTGGGAGACTGAGACTATATGATCCGGGTTCCTGGCCAGCCTCAGCTACTTAGTGAGGCCCTCTGCAACTTAGTGAGACCCTGTTTCAAAATAAAGAATAAAACATAGGACTGGAAGTATAGCTTGGAGGTAGAATGACCCTGAGTTCAATCCCTAGTACTACAAAAAATAAATACCAAGAAAACTTTACAGTCTGCAAAGACAATGAAAAAGAGGTCCAACTATTTTTATTTCTGATATTACTGCATACTTAAAAAGCTCAAAAGAAGACAGTGTTAGATCAGGGGGATTCATTAAAATATCAAGCATTAGATGAATAGAAAATTTAATGATCAGTGTCTTTTCTCTATCGTAGCAACTGAAAAAATTCCATTTACTATAGCAAGAACACTGTAAGATAATTCTTAGGAATAAATTTTTAAAAAGGCATAAGACAAGCCGGGTGTGGTGGCGCACGCTTGTAATCCCAGCATTCGGGAGGCTGAGACCGGAGGATCTGGGTTCGCGGCCAGCCTCAGCTACCTAGTGAGGCACTCCGCAACTTAGTGAGACCTGGTTTCAAAATAAAGAATAAGGAATAGGGCTGGGGGTATAGCTCAAAGGTAGAATGCCTCTGAGTTCAATCCCCAATACCGCAAAAAAAAAAAAAAAAAAAAAAGGCATAAGACACATGAACACAAATCTGAAGTATTTAGTAGACAAGAAATAACATATGCAGAAAAAATCCTGTATTTTTAAATATGAAGATGTAACAATTTGAGTGTATGCTCTTGTTAACATGTAAATTAAATGCTACTTAAATTAGTCCCTACATAACCTTATAGGATGGTGGTGGTAAGATTGCATAAATGATTTTAAGGCTTTTATGGAAAGTTACATCTGCAAGAATAGTACAGTATGTAATAGGAAACATTGAGAAACGACTTGTTTTACCAAATTATCAGAACATAACTCAAAAGCTCTTTAATCAAAACAGTATTAGGAATACACAAACAAACCAGTAACAGAACAATCCCAGCATATATGAAAATTTAAGATATGACAAAGATTGATAGTTCTGAGTAGGAGAATGGGAGTAATACAACTGGTTATCCATCTGGAGAAAAGCAAAATTGGACTGCCATCTTATGCTGTGTACAAAAATAAATGCCAGATGGATTAAAGACATAAAAATTAACACATACAATAAAAGTCTTGCAAGAAAATTTTGGAAACTACATTTACAAAATCTAGAGACAGGACTTAACCAAGACACAATTTTCTAAATAAAAATTGAAAAATCAATTAAAAATTATATCTTTTTAAAAAAGATATTTATAGTGGAGCATAGTGTCCCATACCTGTAATCCCAGTACTTAAGAGGATGACACAGGAGGATCACTGGTTCAAGACTAGCCTCAGCGAAATAGCAAGATTCTCAGCAATCAAGCCAACCCATTTCAAAATAAAAAATGGAAAGGGCTGGGGGTGTAGCTCAGCGGTAGAATGCCTCTGGGTTCAAACACCAGTCGCCCCCATGCAAAAAGAATAAATAAATATTTACAATTGAGGTTCAAAAGATTGTGTGTGTGTGTGTGTGTGTGTATGTGTGTGTGTGTGTGTATAGAAAGTGGCATCTTAAGTAAAAACTTGTATACAAATATGAAAAGGAAATTCACAAAGGAGCAAGTCACTCATATTTATTCGTAGTCAGGGAACTGCAAACGTACATCCAGTAATGGAAAAAATTAAATAGAATGATAATGAATACTGGCTGGGATCTGGGTCAACAGTTATTTTTTTTGGTGCATTGTAATCATACATCCTTGTTAGGTACAAGCTGGTAAAGGCATACATGCACACATCTCTCATTTAACCCTTCCCCAATTCCCGCCCTACTCCCTCTCCCTCCCTCCTTCTCAAGTTCAGTCTAGTGAATGATAGTTATTTTGACTGGCAGAACTACACTGCTGGTGGAACTATCAACTGTCCCATCTTTTTAGAGCTAGAAATAAGTAAATACAAAAACCAAATAACCAGTGTAAAAATATATTACCTTTTGATCCAGCATTCATGCTCTTAAGATTGTATTCCAAAGGGTTTAAAGGTTTAGAACAAGTATAAAGCCAGGTGTAATCCCAGTACTTGGGAGGCTGAGACAGGAGGATCATAGGTTTATGGCCAGCCCCAGCTACTTAGTGAGGCCGTCTACAACTTACTGAGACTCTTTCAGAATAAAGAATAAAAATATAGGGCTGGGGGTGTAGCTTGGAGCTAGAATGCCCCT
>PVLC010034717.1:0-16700 GCA_004027655.1 Graphiurus murinus | reverse complement strand
TATGTTTGGGGCATAGATGTTGATAATTGTTATTTCCTCTTGCTGTATTGTTCCTTTTACTAGTAAAAAGTGACCTTCTTTGTCTCTTTTGATGAGCTTAGGCTTGAAATCTAATTTATCCGATATCATAGTTGCTACTCCTGCTTGTCTTCGAGTTCCATTGGCATGAATTACCTTACTCCAGCCCTTCACCTTTAGTGTGTGGGAATCTTTGTATGTAAGGTGCGTTTCTTTCAGGGAGCATATAGATGGATTCTGGGTTTTGATCCATTTTGCTACCTTGTGCCTTTTTATTGGGGAGTTGAGACCATTTATAATCAGTGTGAGTATTGAGAGTTGATTTTTAATTCCTAACATTTTGGGTTTTGACTTCCGTTTGCAGTAGTGTTTGTTCTTCTTTGCTTAGTTGGTTGCTTCCTGGAAATTATTGTTTCTCTGGTTCTGACGTCTACTTGTTAGTTCTTCTTTGTAGTCAATCTCTTTGAGTATTTTCTCTAGTCCTGGTTTGGAAGACATGAATGCTTTCAGTTTTTGTTTGTCACGGAAGGTTTTTATATCCCCGTCAATTTTGAGAGAGAGTTTTGCTGGGTAGGAGAATCTTGGCTGCAAGTTATTTTCTTTCAAAGTTTGGAATATGTTACTCCAGCCCCTCCTGGCTTTCATGACTTGGTTTGGGAGGTCTGGAGTGATTCTAATTGGTTTGCTCTAAATGTTACTTGGCCTTTAACTTTTGTTGCCTTTAGGATTCTTTCCTTAGCTTCTACATTAGTCATCTTGATTATTATGTGGCGTGGTGAACCTCTTCTTTGGTCTTGTCTGAAGGGGGTTCTATATGTTTCCTGCACTTGTGTGCCAATTTTTCTTTCTATGTTTGGAAAATTCTCTGATACTACTTCTTTGAAAAGGTTGTTTATTCCATTAGTTTCAACTTCTAATCCCTCTTCTATGCTTATTATTCTTAGGTTAGCTCTTTTAAAATTGGCCCAGATCTCATTGATGTCGGATTCATACTGTCGAATTTTTTTTTCTAGATTATGTATAATGGATTCATTTTTGTAATGGTCATCTTCTAGGAGTGATATTCTCTTTTCCATATGGTCTAATCTATTGTTTATAGTTTGTATTGATGCCTTCACTTCTATTATTGCATCTTTCACATCTTTCACTTCCCTCAAGACTTCGCTATGATTCCTGCTCAGGGTGTCAGATTCTTTGTTTATTTGTTCCTTTATTTCTTTCCAGCTCTCTCTGCATTCTTTCTGGAAGTTTTGTATCGCTTCTATTATTAAAGACCTGAATTTTCCTTCTGGTAAGCTCTGCCAATCAGTGTCATTGAGTTCTGTTATTGTGGGGTTGTGTTGACTCATTGTTTCTTTTGTGTTTCTCCTTCTCATGGTTTCCCTGTTCTTAAACTTATAACTATGCTGCTCTTGCACGCTTTCTCTGAATTTGTAGGTTTCTTATTTTTATTTTCTCTCTGTGAATGGTATCTTGTACTGAGTTGCAATTACTCTGGAATTTCTTCTGCCTGCTTTATTGGTGTCTTTGGTGGGTTTCAGGTGTTGACTTCTAGGATCTAGCAAAAGCTAAAAAGCAACCAATCCTCTGAACAAACATACATAAATCGAAGCAATACAAATTGAAAACAGAATAAAAACGGAACAAAACAAAGCAAAAAAACCCAGAAAACAAGAAACGTCAGCAATAAGCAAAATAAAAATTCCTGCAAGTTTGTAAGGACAGACCTGGTTTGGCCTCTGCAGATCTTTTGGGCAGATTTCTGCTGCTGTGGGCGGCGGACATGATGGCGGCTGCTACTGCTGCCCACGCGCCGGCTCCCCCATTCTCTCTGGTCTGCTGCTTAGATTCTGACCAACTGCCCGTTTCTTTACACACTTTTAAGCTGATTTGCTTCTCCTTCCTTCCGTCGAGAAGCTGTTCCTGTGGCAGTTTTGATTCAAGCTCTGGAGTACAGTTATCTCTGCTGCGGCTCTATGTGGAGAGGTGAGCTGGGATTGTCCTGCACGGGCTTAAGCTGGTCATACCACGCGTTCTGATCTCTGTCGAAGGTGCCTCGAAATGCCGCCTGGCTAGGATGAGGAGTTCAGGAGTTGCTCACTCCACCTCTGGCCGGTGGGGATGCAGAGGGTTGTTGTATATTTCTTTCTTAGTAGACCCCGCACCCGGGGCCGGCTCAATGGCGGCTTCCGCTCGGCGGGGTGGCACCGGGGCCTTGGAGATGGGCTTCTTTGCTCTCCCTGGTCGGCCTTGCGGGTTCTGCTCAGCTGTATTCCAGTTTTCGCAGCGTTTTTCACCCTTTTGTTGCTTTTTCCTTCTTTCAAAAAGCTGGTTCCAAGACTGATTTGAATCGAGCTCACAGCGTCTCTTGAGATGTGTCTCACTCCATCGCCATCTTCCCGGAAGTCGTGACTGTATTTTTGTAAAGATAGCATTTCCTGGAAATTGTGAGTGTCAATCAGTTCCCAGGCATCCCCTTCAGCCAATGGTGTAAAGATTGTGAGGTGACATTCCCACCAATAGGAGCACAGAACCCTGCACTGAAAATAAAATGGCCAGCAGTTTTCCACCATGCTGTTCTTGCATGCTGACTCACTGGTGACAGGATCTCCTTTTGCAAAAAGTAAAATTTGCCTTGCCAAGCTGCTTTCAAATATGTCCTTTTTTTTTTTTTTTTAATGACTCAATAAAAATTTACTTCAAGCCGGGCGTGGTGGCGCACGCTTGTAATCCCAGCATTCGGGAGGCTGAGACCGGAGGATCCGGGTTCGTGGCCAGCCTCAGCTACCTAGTGAGGCACTTGGCAACTTAGTGAGACTCGGTTTCAAAATAAAGAATAAAAAAAATAGGGCTGGGGATGTAGCTCAGAGGTAGAATGCCCCTGAGTTCAATCCCCAGTACCACAAAAAAAAAAAAAAAATTTACTTCAGACAATGGTCAGTGCCTAAATTATGATACTATTTATATCTTAGAATTGTTAAACATAGCTGGGTGTGGTGGCACATGCCTGTAATCCCAGTACCTGAGAAGCTGAAACAGGATCACAAGTTCAAAGCCAGCCTAGGCAACCTAGCAAGGTTTTCAGCAACCTAATGAGACTTTATTAACAAATAAATAAAAATTGGGCTGGGGGTATAGCTTGGAGGTAGAATGCTTGTGAAGATTAACTGAAGTACCTGGGTGACATAAGTGGTAGGAAAAATAAAAATGTAAATTTAAATATCCCAATGGTTGAACAGAAACTTTTTTTTTTTTTTTTTTTTTTTTGCGATACTGGGGATTGAACTCAGGAGCGCTCTACCTCCGAGTTATACCCTCAGCCCTATTTTTTATTCTTTAGTTTGAAACCGAGTCTCACTGAGTTGCGGAGTGCCTCACTAGGTAGCTGAGGCTGACCGCGAACCCGGATCCTCCAGTCTCAGCCTCCCGAATGCTGGGATTACAAGCGTGCACCACCACGCCCGGTTGAACAGAAACATTTAGCTTGAATAAAAATAAACATGTAGTCTTGTTCATAAATCCTAAAAATCAGCCATAGACATACAAGATGGTTTAGTAGCCAGCAGACATTAAAACAGATTGAGATTTAAGCAGATTACAAATCAATGTGTCGGACATGAAATATGCCTACTAAAATAGTATTCATGGCCCAAATTAAAGTATATTATACAGTTCAACAGCAATAATCAGCTCACCAACGTCTAGTATGATCAGATTTCTAACATTGTCATCAGTTCTGAGTATTATATTTTAACAGGTGATAACACATATAGAGCTTCAAGTTCAGTGACAGATGTGGAAACTGTCACATGAAAATTATCTCTGGCCTGGGTAGAATACTTAGCATGCACAAAGTGCTAGATTCAGCTGGGCGTGGTGGCGCACGCTTGTAATCCCAGCATTTGGGAGGCTGAGACCGGAGGATCCGGGTTCGCGGCCAGCCTCAGCTACCTAGTGAGGCATTCCGCAACTTAGTGAGACCCGGTTTCGAAATAAAGAGTAAAAAATAGGGCTGGGGGTATGGCTCGAAGGTAGAACGCCTCTGAGTTCAATCCCCAGTACCGAAAGAAAAAAAAACAAAAACAAAGTGCTAGATTCAATTCCCAGCACAAAAATAATATTTTCTGTTAACTGAGTATAACTGAGGTGAACAAATCAGGGATGTGTAGCTTTACTCAAATATTTAAAAAGCTATCACTTAGAAGATTAATTATACTTTGGGTACTGCCAACCATCAAATCAATGAATGGGTACAGATTTAAAGCAAGTTTAATTGAGTTCAATCAGATAAGAAGAAAACTTGAACATGCCAAAAAAATAAATGGGTCATCTTTGGCTCATAACAATGCAAAGAAATAAAGCATAAATTACTAAGCTATTGGAGAGAAAGGAAGACTTCATGCTTTGGATACAGTACTAAGCTCCATTATTTATTATTATTATTTTAAGATTCTTGGGCATCTCTAATACTGAATATTAACTGCTTAAGAATCATACAATAAAAATATAAAAATTTTTTAAAGAATCATATAAGAATCATGCTTTTAAAAACTCACAACTTTCTCAATAAAGACCACTAAATATTACATACTTCTAATTCTTACTACAGGTTGACTTGTCCCTATCCCAAATGCTTGTTTCACATTTCCAATATTTTTGTATTTTAAAATATTTGCACATACATAATGAGATATCTTTAGAATAGGACCCAAATCTAAGCACAAAAATCATTTATGTTTCATGTGCACCTTATACACATAGACTGAACGTAATTTTATACAAAACCTGTTGCAGGTTAGGTGTGGAATTTTCTATTCATGATATCCTGTTGCTGCTCAAAACGTTTAAAAGCTGGGAGTATTTTGGATTTTCAGATTAACTATGGCAAACCTATTTTAGGAAAATAGGAAAAGATCCTATTTTGTTTTAAAAGATTTTCATGAGTAAAACTGAAGAACGGACAGTTATTTAATGGGTATTGGGTTTCAGTGTATGAAGACAAAAAGAGTTCTGGAGACTGGCCGCACAAAAATGTGAATGCATTTAAAAATATTGAACTATAAAATTAAAATGGTTAAGTCAGATCAGCTGGTCTAAGAAAGTCAAGTCTCAAATGTTTTCTCTCACATATGAAAGCTAGAAAGAAAACAGGAAATAAAAAGGATTTCAGATAAATGAGGAGACCAGTAAAAGAGTAGAATTCCATTGTGTGTATATCCCAAACCAGCCCAGGTCTATCAAAAGATTGATGGATTACAAAACTGGTATAAGCACACACAATGAAATTTTACTCAGCCATAAAGAAGAACAAAATTATGTCATTTGCAGAAAAATGGATAGAACTAGAGGATATTATTCTAAGTAAGATCAGCCAGTCTCAGAAAGTCAAGCCTTGAAGTTTAGCAAGGTTACAGGACAACGTACAAAAACAAATTAATATACAGACATAAATTATATTTCTATATACTAATAATGAACGACCAGAAACATATTTCTAAAATATGTCCTTTCACCAAATGGTAAGTAATGGAACACTTTGGAGCTCATATGCCCCCCCCCTCAAAAAAAATCTGAGCACATACTTCATGAAGGTGAGACAAAAATATTTTCAGACATGTGAATATAGCAGACCCACATGCAGAGAAGAAAATGATCTCAAAAGAAAGGTCAGATGTGCAGGAGGGAATGGCAAAGAAAATGTTAAATGTAGTTAAATATGTGAATGACAACTTTTTCCTCCCAGTACTCAGGATTGAACCCATGGCCACTTTACCACAGACCTACATTCTCAGCTCTTTTTTATTCTGAGACAGGGGATATTGCTAAATGCCCCACTGGCCTCAAACTTGTGATCCTTTTGCCTCAGTCCCTCAAGCAGCTGGGATTACAGACATGCGGCACCATGCCCAGAATACCCAATTGTAGAAAACAACTTTAAAGATAATACTCGAGCCAGGCATGGTGGCGCAGGCTTGTAATCCTAGCATTTGGGAGGCTGAGACCGGAGGATCCGGGTTCTCTGCCACCCTCAGCTACCTAGTGAGGCACTCCGCAACTTAGTGAGACCCCGTTTCAAAATAAAGAATAAAAAATAGGGCTGGGGGTATAGCTCAGAGGTAAAATGCCCCTGAGTTCAATCCCCAGTACGGCAAAAAATAATAATAATAATGTGTTTAAAACATATACAAAATTCATACATACAGCAAGAATGTAAATGGGGAAGGGGCATAGGTTCTAAGAACTTTGCATTGTCTTAAGAAAAAGAAGTACCACCAACTGAGTTTCGTTAAGTCAAAATAAATGCAGTAATCCCTGAGTGTAGATCATAGACAACTGAGGATCTCCAAAACTCTTTCAGGTCTGTCTGTCTGCCAGGTCAAAATCATTTTCATTATAATACTAAGATGTAGCCAGGAATGGTGGCGCATGCTTGTAATCCCAGTACTTCGGAGGCTGAGACAGGAGGATCCAGGTTCGTGGCCAGCCTCAGCTACTTAGTGAGGCCCTCAGCAACTTAGTGAGACCCTGTTTCCAAATAAAGAATAAAAAATAGGGCTGGGGGTATAGCTCGGAGGTAGAATGCCCCTGAGTTCAATCCCCAGTACCGCAAAAAATAAATAAATGAATAAATAATAATAATACTAGGATGTTATTTTTTTTAAACTTTATTGACATTTATACTGATGAAGCAAAATCAATGTGAGCAAATCTACTGACACCCTAGCAGAAATCAGGGTAGAGGCATCAAAGTTCTTCACCACCAAGCACTTGCAGTTGTTAGGGTTTTGTTTGTTTTTTAATGCCAGTTTCATTTAAGAATATCCTTGATGCTCCTCTAGCTATCCAAGGCACCAAAGAGAAAGATGACTCGTGAACAAGCAAAAAAAGCAGGAAGGTGGCAAATCCTATTTGAGAAAAGGCAATATCCTATGTCTGATACTGTGAGAATATAATTGTATCTTTTCTGTCAAAGGAATAGTTTGATTTTAACCCCCATCTTGTAATTTGCCATCTTGTAATTCGCCATCTTGTAATACTTGGATTCCTTCACAAAATTAGCATTCCAAGATTGTAGGTGCTGACCCTCCTCCAACTTCTCCTGTAGCTAACCAGGAAGAATGTGAAGCTGTAACTCCCACCAATAGGAGTTCAGCGCAGGGAGGGCTTTGCGTTAGGGATATAAGACCCACCAGGTTCTTCCTCAGGTGTGCTCTCTCTTGCATACTTGGGGGCACCCTTTTTTGCAAAAAAGTAAAATCGCCTTGCCAAGCAATTTTTGAACACGTGCCTTTTTTTTCTTGATGTTATGAAAAGTTATTTCTAACAATTTGCACTGCCAAGTTGGAAAAGACAAAGGCTAAAGGACTTGCCATGAAAATGTGTTAAATGTATTTTGTTTCCTGTAAACATAAAAATCTTTCCTTCGAGGGAAAAAAGCACATCCTCTTTGAAATGGCTAGAACACATTGGGCTACACTCTCAGCCCTGAAAGCAATTTGTTAATACTGTATAATAAAGTGTGTTGATATTTGAAATAACTGGACTACTCTCCTGCTCCTTCTTTCATGGTCACTTAACTGCCCCAAACCAAAATGTAACCACATACTTTTCTTCAATCTATTAAAAACATCTCCTCCTTATCATTTGGGGTTATATTTTAGTGTCTACAAAACGTAGAACATGTATCTTACCCAACAAAAAACAAAAACAGAAACTCAGTGTAGACCTAAGGCAGTATCAATAAATCATAAAGGGTTAAAACACAATTTATAATAATCACTTATGGTACACTCTAAGTACTTTGTTACTATGAGTAAAGGGTTAACAAAACCCTTTCTCTTCTATGGGGAAATTTGTGTCAGCTGTATTGCAGGCAACATTCATTACGGTAAATATTATACCTGATTAGTAAAATAAATCCAGAGTAAGAGAACTGCAAATAAAATATAAATGTCTGGCACGATGCTATAGCTCTGGGATTCTCTCAGAACTGTGACTCTTTTAACTAAACATTTCCCTGTTGTGACCATATGGAAAGTATGTCCATAAAATTGTCATAAAATAAATTGGTTCCTAGCCGGGCGTGGTGGCGCACGCTTGTAATCCCAGCATTCGGGAGGCTGAGACTGGAGGATCCGGGTTTGCGGCCAGCCTCAGCTACCTAGTGAGGCACTCCGCAACTTAGTGAGACTCGGTTTCAAAATAAAGAATAAAAAATAGGGCTGGGGGTATAGCTCGGAGGTAGAATGCCTCTGAGTTCAATCCCCAGTACCGCAAAAAATAAATAAATAAATAAATAAATTGGTTCCTATTTGGTGGTAGGGGAGAGAGGGAGAGTGTTACTAATCAGGCAGGTTAGACAAAAAATATTACCTTATATGGAAAAAGATTAAATATTACCTAACAGACATAAGATGGATTAAGCTAAGGATCTTGAAAGAAAGCTATTGTCTTGCATTATCTGAGTGGGTCCTAAATGCACCACATGTATCCTTCTATGAGAGAGGCAAAGAGTTGTCAGATACACAAGGGGAAGAGGCAAGGAACTAATTCTCTACTAGTGGCTCTAAGGTATGACATCCCTGCTGACATTTTAATTTCTCACACCTGACCTCCAGAACTGAGATAATACATTTCTGTTTCCAACCACCTATTTTGTAGTAATCTGTTACAAAAGCCACAGGAAACTGATTTAACAAAGTAGGTATGCACCCACCATGTGAGTTTTGTTCACATACCTGAGGTGTCACTCCTTGGTCAAAAACTAGCCCCTGGGACTACTACGGAAGAGTAATGAGACAGATTGCATACTGATATAGAAGAATATTGAGATAGGTTTTTTCCCTGTCTCAATATCCTTCTATATCAATATTACGCACAGTGTGATCTGACTGAATCTTATTTGCCTCAATGACTGCTGAGTCTAAGGCTCCCTAGTGGGTGCTGCATTACTAGTGAGATTTATGGTACCACAGGGTCCAAATGCTTCTTCACCCTCCTTAAGGTCCTCAGAACTGAATGCAGTAGATAAAAATGTGAGTTCTGGAAGCTGATTGCACTTTGTATTTTAGCTTCATATTGTGTGGCCTTGGGCAAGTCACAAGTCTAAGTGCTGTAAAACAGGGATATTTTATAGCAATAACTTTGTAGGATTACTATAAACATTAAATCAGTCAATATCACAATTAAAGATTACAAGCAAAAATTAAGATTTTGGAAAACCTGTACCTGCTGCTGCTATGAACTTTATGAACCATAATTGGTAAATTATATTTTTGCCCACAAACTGTTTCATTAAGAACCTATAGTTAATTATTGTTTAGCTCTACATTATATTCTGTGTGTAACTGTGATTATATCCATATCCCTTAACTCATTCTTGTGAGAATATAATCAGACCTTTTTTATCAAAAGAATAGCTTGACATGAGCTACCTTTTATAAAACCGCCATTTTGTAACCTCCAGTGTGCACTTACTTTCTTTTCTGTCAGTTTCCACCTCCTGAGAATTGCAAATGCCAACCCCTCCCCCAGCATCTCTTTCAGTCAATAGCCTAAACATTGGGCTGCTATGCTCCCACAAACAGAAGTATAGCACGGGAGCCTCATAATGAAAATAAAATAACCAGCAGTTTTCCACCAAGTTGTTCTTGCCTACCTAACTTTACTGGTAGCAGGATCCAAGGGCCGCAATGATGTAACATCACCAACCACCCTTACTAAATCCCTTAATAACATATCCCTAGGTATACCATTTATCTTAGCTCAGTGCACTGTATATATAAGGTCTAGTATGCAAAATGATTTTTTGTGTGTGATTTGTCTATATAAGACCTACTATTGTCTAGAATTGGTATACATAGTCAGCTGTTTTGTATTATTCCTGCAAATGTATGTCTATCACTTGTCTCATGGTAGGGTTGTATTCTAAATCATCAGATTCCTGAAATAGGCCAAGGCTATCTATTAGTAATTTCACCATATCGATATGTGTAATGAAGAGCAAAAACTTTTTCCTGAAGCAAACACCAAATAATGAAAAAATAAACTAATATGCATTTCTCTGACCCAAGGGACAAATTTCCAGGCCGACCAAGGCACATTATCATGAATTTTCAGAATACCAGTTACACATACAACACTAAAAGAAAGGAAGAAGAATTGGGAAATTGAAAAAACAGCAAACCAGCTGGAGGCGGCAGCACACACCTGTAATCTCAATACTTGGGAGGCTAAAACAGAAGGATCCCAGGTTCACAGCCAGCCTCAACAATTTAGCAAGGTCTTCAGCAACTAAGTGAAACCCTGTTTCAAAAAAATAGGGTTAGGGGTGTAGCAATCCCCAGTAAAAACACACACACACATAAAATGTCTCACTATACAGCAAAAAGTAGAAGCCAAAGAAACAGTGACTTCAAAATTTTCAAGGTCAATAATTTCCAACTTCCTGTCTCAGCCTCCCAAGTAATGGGATTACAAGAGTGTGCCCCAAGCCCAGCCAAAAGAAGCTTTTAAACAATGCAAGAATAAATCCGGAATATAGTGAAGGCTAAGACAGGAGGATCACAGGTTCAAAACCAGCCTTAGCAACTTAGAGATCCTGCTTCAAAATAAAAAACAAAATCAGGCTAGGGGTGTAGCTGAGAGATAGAATGCCCCTGGGTCCAA
This sequence comes from Graphiurus murinus, assembly GCA_004027655.1. Classification (NCBI taxonomy): domain Eukaryota; kingdom Metazoa; phylum Chordata; class Mammalia; order Rodentia; family Gliridae; genus Graphiurus; species Graphiurus murinus. The sequence goes on along the minus strand of PVLC010034717.1, from coordinate 6,014 downwards.
TCCCCAATACCACAAGAAAAAAAAAAAAAAAAAAACTCTCAATACACACAAAAAACTCAAGGACATTATACTGAGTTTAATAAAGCCAGTCTTAAAAGTTTCCATATTGTGTGATTACAATTATATGACATTCTTGAAAAGATGAAAATATAGTGATTTAAGAGGAAAGAGGTTGCTGGGGGTTAGGGGGTGAGGAGAAAATGTGATTATGAGAACAGCCAGAGATGAAAACAGGGGATAAAATAGTGGATAAACTCTGGAGCCTTACTAAAAGTCTTTTCCTACTCCCCCACTCTACATTGTATGAAATGTGCCTTTACAAACCCTCCTATTCTTAAACAAATTAATCAGAAAAGCCAGGTGCCAGGGAAAGCCAAGGGAAGTTCCAGAGAGTATCTTCCACAAGAAAAAAAAATCCTTAAAGAAATTAACATAAAAATACCAGACCCTGCCAGCCCAAGCCACACACAAAAAAAGGCTGGGCCATTCTTTTGTTTTGTGGGCAGTTTTGACTTCTATCTCAATCTAGGTAGTCCTCTTCACCTGAAGGTAAACTCCCTCCCCCTTTTGCTTCTTGGTATAAAAGCTTTTTCTGTTTATTAGTGCTCACTCAACTCAGTTTTTTTTGTTTGTTTTTTTACCAGCACCAGTCAAAAGTTCCCACCTCCAGTATGAATTATAAAGGAACAGGATAAGCTTTGTATGTTGTGAACACTAATCTATATATGTGATAAAATTTATAGTACAGTTATACTAAAAGAAATATTAATTTCCCTGTTATTAAAGAGAGAGAGAACTGGGCAGGCATGCCTGTAATCTCAATACTTGGGAGACTGAGACAGGAGGATCTTAGGTTCTTGGCCAACCTCAGCAACTTAGTGAGGCTCTATACAACTTTGTAAGACCCTGTTTCCAAATAAAAAATAAAATCAGTCTGATGGTATAGTTCAGAGGTAGCTTGGAGGTAGAATGTCCCTGGGTTCAATCCCCAGTACCAATAAATAAATAAATAAATAAATAAATGATTTTAGGAGCCGGGTGTGGTGGCGCACGCTTGTAATCCCAGCATTTGGGAGGCTGAGACCAGAGGATCCGGGTTCAAGGCCAGCCTCAGCTACCTAGGTAGGCACTCGGAAACTTAGCAAGACCCGGTTTCAAAATAAAGAATTAAAAATAGGGCTGGGGGTATAGCTCGGAGGTAGAATGCCCCTGAGTTCAATCCCCAGTACCAAAAAAAAAAAAAAAAAATGATTTTAGGACTCTGAAGAATGACCAAAGGAATACAATAAATTTAAAGCATTTATTCAACAAAAATAATGGAAGTGTGATGTGTTCACATAGAGTACTCCCAAATCTCTGCCCCACCAAGGTTCTAGGGATGTTAGTTCTATGAGGGCAGGCAGAAAAGGCTATGACAAATACCAGCTCTGATGACAGAAGGCACTGATCTAACTTGAAGCATAATATATAAAACAAAAGCAATCTAAATAGCAAACAACTGAGTAAGACCCATATCACAGATGCCTGAAGCTGCAATATTGGTGAGAGAAATCATAAAACCAACTATAAATTTTACCTAGAGACTGCAACAGCCATAGTAGACTTTGATAAGATCCCATATATTCCAGGGGATCTGGAAAGCTCTGTACACTCAGGAGACTGGAGAAGCCTCCAGCTCTATACTGGCCTAGCTCAATATGAGACTATATTATTCAAGCAGAAAGCTAAAGTCAGAGTGAATTTATAAACCATCTGAACTTTGATCATGGCCCCAAACCAATACACAGGCATCTCAATAAAGGACAGAAACCTAACTGGTTCAAGACGTTTAAGCACATGTAATCCCAGTACTTGGGAGGCTGAGACAGGAGGATCACAGGTTTGCATCCAGCCTCAGCAACTTAAGAGAGGCCTTCTGCAACTTAGTGAGAACCTGTTTCAAAATAAATTAAATCAAAATGGGGGTGTGGCTCAGAGGTAGACTGCTCCAGGGATCAATCCCCAGTATCACAAAAAATAAATAAATAAAAAGTAGTAGTATCCCAGCATTTGGGAGGCTAAGACCGGAGGATCCGGGTTCCCCGCCAGCCTCAGCTACCTAGTGAGGCAATCCGCAACTTAGTGAGACCCAGTTTCAAAATAAAGGATAAAAAATAGGGCTGGGGGTGTAGCTCGGAGGTAGAATACCCCTGAGTTCAATCCCCAGTACCGAAAAAAAAAAAAAGAAAGAATAAAAAAAAAAAAAAGTAGTAGTAGCAATTTAAGTATAACCCCTTATCACTGGCTGGTCACCAAGTATACAGATCCAGACGTAATCTCTTGGAAGCCAAGCTTAAAATAAAAATGCAGCTGGGCAAAGGTATTAGTGGTAAAACACTATCAAGACTACAGATTCATTCCAGGCAACCCACTAAATAAATAAAGAGCAACCATGATAACTCAAAAGGTGGCCGGCATCAGAATCCAGTATTCCTACATTATTGAAAATGTGGTATTTTCAACAAAAATTTGAGACATGCAAAGAAACAGACTGTGGAGAGAGTGGTACCAGAGATTCAACTCAGGGGTATTCTACCTCTGATCTATACCCTTGTGAGAATATAATTAGATCTTTTTAATTAAAGGAATAGCTTGACTTAGGCTCCATTTTGTAGAACCACCATTGTGCAACTTTGTGCGTCCTTCGATTTTGTGTGTGTGTGTGTGTGTGTGTGTGTGTGTGTGTGTGTGTAAAGATAACATTTCCTGTAAATTCTGAATGCCAACCACCTTCCCCCTCTGCATCCCCTGCAGCCAAAGGCATAAAGATTGAGTCCATGCTCCCACCATAGGAAGGTAACTCACCAGAAAAGAACAAGAGCAGTCTGTTGCTGCCAATCGAAAGGCTTTATTATCGGCCCAGACTATACTGGGCACAAAACCTGAGTGCAATCCCAAGTGGCCACTTTGGGCTACTTTTGTACAGGCAAACTACAAGCTTGGGGTGAAAAGTTTACTTTCCTATAGTATGGGTAAAAAGTTTACATTTTTATGGTGTGAGTTTTAGCATATGTGACTAAGCAGACTTTCTGCGGGTGTGCAAACAAAGTGGGGAGAAAAAGAGTTAAAAGTTAATAGCAAGCCGGGCGTGGTGGCGCACGCTTGTAATCCCAGCATTCGGGAGGCTGAGACCGGAGGATCCGGGTTCGCGGCCAGCCTCAGCTACCTAGTGAGGTCCTCCGCAACTTAGTGAGACCCGGTTTCAAAATAAAGAATACAAAATAGGACTGGGGGTATAGCTCGGAGGTAGAATGCCCCTGAGTTCAATCCCCAGTACCGCAAAAAAAAAAAAAAAAAAAAAAAAAAAAAAAAAAAAAAAAAAAAAAGTTAATAGCAAACAAAATGGAGAGAACAAGAGTTAATAGTCAACAGTTAGCTTGGAGTGTTAAACCATATCATTTAGGCTGGCTTGTTTTAAACCTGAAAAGATTTAACTTTATGAAATTTTTCATTGGCCTCCTGAGGCCTTGCTTGAGTCCAACAATGTTAACAACTGGAGAATCTAGGGTATTATTATTGTACTATCCTTTCATTTTTCTGGCTGCCTGATATTTTGCAAAATATAAGTTAAGAAAAAACTATCAACAAATATCCAACAATAGGGCCATGACAAAATAAACCCTAATACCTCCATATAGTGAAAGATTTCAGAATGGCTAAAAAGAATGAAATAGTAATATGGTAATATATTGGGGGAATCTTTCACTATATGGAGGTACTAGAGTTTATTTAGTCAAGGCCTCACTGTTGGATTATTGTTATTATTATTACATTATAGCTTTCTTTGCTATTTCAACTATACACAATTTATGTCTTTTTATGTCAACTGTAGGTATCTGGGTGGTAGATGATGGGCATTCTATGTTTTCTTCTTTATACTTGGGGTGACAAAGGGGAAACTAAAACACCAGAAAGATAAAAGGGAATTCAACAGGCCTTAAATATACTTCTCAGTAGATGAACATATTCATTCTCTCTCTCTCTTTCTCTCTCTCTCTCTCTCTGTAGTACTGGAGATTGAACCCCAGGAACATTCTACCTTTGAGCTACACCCCCAGCCCAATTTTTTATTTCTTATTTGGAAACAGGGTCTCATTAGGTTGATAAGAGTCTCACTACTTGTTGAGGCTGTCCCACGAACCTGTGATCCTCCTATCTCAGCCTCCCAAGTACTGGGATTACAAGCGTGAGCTACCACACCCAGCTTAAATAACACTTTCTAATACTACTTTTCTTTCAATATTATAATTTTCAAAGCCATTTTACTGTATTTTACAAAGAAATGTCTGAGAGACTTGTTTTTCTCTTTGAAAGAGAATGGGGAGAAAGTGAGGTATTGTCATTGTTTTAAATTCTCTTTTGGAATTTGTCACAGCAGTTCACCATAGACACCTGTATATGCATGATGTCTTACCTGTATCCTCTCATTCAAACTTTCAATCACTCCATGAAATTGTATAGCTGTTACTTATACATTTTTATGGAAAATGACTCACTGAGAGATTAAGTAACTTGGCCTTGGCCTGGGTCCCACAAGCCAGGCTGGACTCTACACAGTACTTATGGATAATTTCTAATAATATAACAAGCACCAGGGTAACTAGTTTCAAACTAGAAGTAAAAGTCTATTGGAAATCAAGTAGATCAAACGGGATTTTTTTTTTTTTAAGTGAAGTATCAGAATCGATGTTATATCACAGATTCCCCAAATCTGCAATATCTCCTAGGGACTGACAATATCCCTAAGGGGCTGATGCTGGAACAATGGGGGAGGGGGATCAGTAGTAGCCTCTGGTGCAATTGGCAGCTGCTGCATAAAAATACAGGGTACTTCTTTTAGTCAGCTCTACCTTCCCAGTAACCAAAATACCCAACAACAACAATTTAGAAGAGGAAAGGTTTATTGGGGCCCAGTTTCAGTTTATAGAGCCACCTGAGGCATAAAGCCAGGGCAGGGGCACAAAACATGTGGTCGAGGGTTGCAGCTCTCACATCATGGCAGCCAAAAGCATAAAGAGGGAGAGGGGTCAATGACATATATAGTTCCCAAGACCATATGCTCAATGACCCACCTCCTCCAGCCATACCCCACCTCTGAATCCTGCTGCATGTGGACACTCTTTCAACACATGAGCTTTGGAGGAAATTAAATCCAAACTATAACAGCAGTATATATATATAAGGAAGGGAAGGAACTAAGTAATTTTTTTCTGAAAAGGAGGAAGTAAGCAAGTAAGTTTAGGAATATATGACAGTTAAATGAATAAATGTTATTTCATAATAATTTTGTGTTATATGAGCCGGGCGTGGTGGCGTGCACTTGTAATCCCAGTACTTGGGAGGCTGAGACCGGAGGATACAGGTTCACGGCCAGCCTCAGCTACTTAGTAAGGCCCTCCACAACTTATCTCCGCAACTTAGTGAGATCCTGTTTCAAAATAAAGAATAAAAAATCAGGCTGAGGATGTAGCTCAAAGGTAGAATGCCTCTAAGTTCATTCCCCAGTACCATGAGGAAAAAAAAAAAACTGTGTTACATGACTATACTGCATTGTAAAATACATTTTGGCGGATCAAGGTAAGAACATTTTTTGAAAAATGCAGTGTTATGTTTATGTCTGCAGTAACTATGGTTAAACTCCATATAAGCACTTGTAGCTTAACATTTTCCTACTAAGATACATTTAATAGGGAAGAAATTAGGAATCTTGGGAATAAAAATATTAGATAAGTTATTTCTGAAGTCTCATTTTCTTCTTTTTTTTTTTTTTTTTTTGGCAGTACTGGGAGTTGAACTCAGGGGCATTCTACCTCCGAGCTATACCCCCAGCCCTATTTTTTATTCTTTATTTTGAAACCGAGTCTCACTAAGTTGCGGAGTGTCTCACTAGGTAGCTGAGGCTGGCCGCGAACCCAGATCCTCCGGTCTCAGCCTCCCGAATGCTGGGATTACAAGCGTGCGCCACCACGCCCGGC
>PVLC010034716.1:0-16710 GCA_004027655.1 Graphiurus murinus | reverse complement strand
AAAAAAAAAAAAAAAAAAAAAAAAAAAAGGGCTGGGGCTGTATCTCAGAGGCAGAATGCCCCCGGGTTCCATCCCCAGTACCGAAAAAATAAATAAATAAAAAGGGCATGGTGGTGTGCACTTGTAATCCCAGGACTTAGAAGGCTGAGACAGGAGAATCAGATTCAAGGACAGCCTCAGCAAGTAATGAGACTCTCATCAACTTAGCAAGACCCTGTTTCAAAATAAAAATCAGGGCAGGGTGTTGTAGTGTACACCTGTAATCTCAGTACTTGGGGAGGCTGAGACAGGAGGATCACAGGTTCCTGGCCAGCCTCAGCTACTTAGTGAGACCCTCCCCAACTTAGTGAGACTCTGTTTGAAAACAAAGAATTAAAAAAAAAAATGGGGCTGGGGGTATGGCTCGGAGGTAGACCATCCCTGGGTTCCATCCCCAGTACCACAAAAACAAACAATGAAAAAATAAAATAAAATAAAGAATAAAAATAGGAGCCGGGCATGGTGGCGCACGCTTGTAATCCCAGCATTCGGGAGGCTGAGACCGGAGGATCCGGGTTCGAGGCCAGGCTCAGCTACCAGTGAGGCACTCCGCAACTTAGTGAGACCCGGTTTCAAAATAAAGAATTAAAAATAGGGCTGGGAGTATAGCTCGGAGGTAGAATGCCCCTGAGTTCAATCCCCAATACCACAAAAAAAAAAAAAAAAAAAAGAATAAAAATAGGGCTGGGGGTGTAGCTTGGAGGTAGAATGCCCCTGGGTTCCGCAGTACAATAAGTAAATAAATAAACAAACATACAAATAGGGGGAAATCTAAGCTCAGAATGGTGGAACACACCTGTAATCCCAGTACTTGGGACGCTGAGGCAGGAGGATCGAAGGTTTGAGATCAGCCTCAGCAATTCAGCAAGACTCTCAACTCAGCAATTTAGCCAGGCTCTCAGCAACTTAGTGAGACCCTGTTTCAAAATAAAGAATAAAAAATAGGGCTGGGGGTATAGCTCAGAGGTAGAATGCCCCTGGGTTCAATCCCCAGTACTTGGGGAAAAAAAAGAAAATTAAAGGAAAAACTAAGACTTGGAATGTGGCTCAGAGTTAGAACCCCCTGGGTTCAATCCCCAGTGTCATCTGTCTGTCTCTCTGTCAGTCTCTCTCTTACACACACACACACACACACACACACACACACACACACACACACAAGAAATCTGGACACAGCAAGAAACAGGTATGACCCAGGGAAAAGACCAAGTACAAATGAAGGCAGACGGGGTGATATGAATTCGAGCACAGAGCACCAGGGACTGCCGGCCAACCGCCAGGAGCCGAGAGTGAGAGGGAGTCCCTGACCACATTCTCCCTGATAGCTCCAAAGGAGCCGACTGTGTGCACATCTGGACTCCAGACTTCTGCCTCTAGAACTGGGACAATAAATTTCTGCTGGGTAAGCCACCCAGTTTGTTCGTTTTTTGGTTTTTTTTTCAGAACTGGGGATTGAACCCAGAGGTATTCTACCTCTCAGCTACACCCCCAACCCCATTTTTTAAATTCTTTTTTTGAAACAGGGTCTCACTAATTTGCAGAGGGTCTCACTAAGTAGCTGAGGCTGGCCACAAACCCAGATCCTCCTGTCTCAGCCTCCCAAGTACTGGGATTACAAGTGTGTGCCACCACGTCTGGCATTTTGTTTTATTTTTTTGGCACTGGGGATTGAACCCAGAGGCATTCTACCTCCAAGCTACACCCCTAGCCCAATTTTTTATCTTATTTGGAAACAGGGTCTCATTAGTTTGCTGACACACTCACTAAATTGCCAAGGATGGGTTTGAACCTGTGATCCTCCTGTCTCAGCCTCCCTAGTTTGTGACACCATGTTAAAACATCCCTAGGAAATTGATACAACTGAATGTCATTTATGATGCTAGATTGGAATTTAGGCCAGGAGAAAAAAGAAATTGTGGGAGAGGACATTACTGAACAATTGTGAAACCATGATAGAGGCTATAGATTAGAAAGTAGTATTGCATCAGTGTTAAATTATCTTAGCTGGGCCGGGCGTGGTGTCGTACAATTGTAATCCCAGTATTTGGGAGGCTGAGACAGCTCTAATCTTGGTTCGAAGCCAGCCTCAGCTACTTAGTGAGGCCCTCCCCAACTTAGTGAGACCCTGTTTCAAAATAAAGAATAAAAATTAGGGCTGGGGGTGTAGTTCTGAGGTAGGATGCCCCTGGGTGGTTCCATCCCCAGTACTGCAAAAAAAAAAAAAAAAAAAAAATAGCTGGGCACAGTGGCCTGTAATCCTAGTAAGAGGATCAAAGATTCGAAGCCAGCCTCAGCAATTTAGTGAGACCATTTCTGTAGGGAAAGCTCACACAAAAGGACCTGGGCTCTTTAATTCTCTCACCCATGACGCCAAAGGAGTTGGTTAGCCAGCAAGGGACTTCTGTGCTGGTGAACAGCACAGGCCCTCCGCTTTGCTTTAAGCGCAGCTCATGATCAGTGACCTGATTGGCTGGGACCCCAAGTTCCTCCTTCTTGCTCCTATCTATAAAAAGCCTTCCTGCTTCTTCAATAAACGAGATTGTACCAGAGTCTGTCTCCTGCCTGGTGGTATTGACATTGGGTCGGTCTGCCTTCCTCTTGTCCCGGGGAACCCCGTAGTGCGGCTGGAGAAAGGAACATTCCCGGAGACCCCTGAGGTTGGCCCTGAAGCGGGGCCCTTCAGTTTCCAAATAAAAAAAATAGGGCTGGGCACACAGCTCAGAAGTAGAATGTCTCTGGGTTTGACGCCCAGTAGCACGTGCATGCAAAAAACTACATTATTTTAATTGGGTCAGGTGTGGTGGCACATGTTTGTAATCCCAGTATTTGGGAGGCTGAGACAGGAGAATTGCAGGTTCAAGGACAGCCTTAGCAGATAGTGAGACTCTCACCAACCTAGCAGGACCCTGTTTCAAAACAAAACTAAAAAATAGGGCTGGGGGTGTAGCTTGTAGGTAGAATGCCTCTGGATTCCATCCCCAGTAACACACACACACACACACACACACACACACACACACACACTAAAATAATAAAATAATAAATAAAATAAAACAATTACCAACATATATATATATATTTTTTTTATTTTTTATTTTTTGTGGTACTGAGAAGTGAACCCAGAGGCATTCTACCTTCAAGCTATACTCTCAGCCTGATTTTATCTCTTATTTGGAAAAAGGGTCTCACTAGGTTGATGAGAGTGAGACTACCTGCTGAGGCTGTCCTCAAACCTGTGATCCTCCTATCTCTGCCTCCCAAGTACTGGGATTACAAGTGTGTGCCACCACGCCTGGCCGTAAAATATTTTTTTGTGAGTGGCACTGGGGATTGATTCTACCTCTGAGCTACACCCTAGCCCTAACTTTATTCTTATTTTTTTTAGTTGTGTAGCTCTTATTATCTTATTAGCAACTAAATTAGAAGGTATCTGTTGTACAAAATGGGTAGTAATTATAACTGGAGATTTGTTATATTCTAATACAGATTATTTATAAATGCAGATCATACTGGCCTTTTCTTTCTTTCTTTTTTGAGGTACTGGGGATTGAACTCAGGGGCATTTTATCTCTGAGCTATACCCCCATTTTTTTTTTTTTTTTTTTTTTTTGCGGTACTAGGGATTGAACTAAGGGGCATTCCACCTCCGAGCTACACCCCCAGCCCTATTTTTTATTCTTTATTTTGAAACCAGGTCTCATTAAGTTGCGGAGTGCCTCACTACGTAGCTGAGGCTGGCCTCGAACCCGGATCATCCGGTCTCAGCCTCCCGAATGCTGGGATTACAAGCGTGCGCCACCATGCCCGGCTCCCCCAGCCCTATTTTTTATTCTTTATTTTGAAACAGGGTCTCACTAAGTTGCGGAGGGCCTCATTAAGTAGCTGAGGCTGGCTGCGAACCTGGATCCTCCAGTCTCAGCCTCCCAAATGCTGGGATTACAAGTGTGAACCACCACGCCTGGCTTTAAATGCAATTTCTTTATAAAAAGCTTCCACGCTTTTTTGTTTGTGTATGACTTGCAAAACTATTCTGAAAGCAGAATTTTTTGAAACAGAGTCTCACTAGGTTGATGAGTGTTACTACTTGCTGAGGTGGCCCTTGGACCTGTGATCCTATTTCAGCCTCCCAAGTACTGGGATGACAGGCTTCTGCCACCCACCTGGCTCTGCCCTTGTTTTTTTCTTTTAGGAAATGTACACCAAACATTTAGGAGTAAAAGAGCAGGGTTTCTGTAATGTTTCATCAAATGGTTCAGAAAACAGAAGGCAATAGGTAAACAAGAGTTGACCAGCACCAAAGAAAGCACCTGTCAAAAAATGTTCGCTAGTGAATCTGGGTGAAAGGTATATTGATTCCTCTATTCAATTCTTGTATAAGTTTAACAAAATTTTACAATAAAAAGATGAAGCTCACCAAATCCAGCCTCCACACTATGCTTATTCTTTTTTTGGGGGGGGGGGTACTGGGGATTGAACTCAGGGGCATTCTACCTCCAAGCTATACCCCCAGCCCTATTTTTATTCTTTATTTTGAAACAGGGTCTCACTAAGTTGCGGAGGGCCTCACTAAGTAGCCGAGGCTGGCCGCAAACCTGGATCCTCCGGTCTCAGCCTCCCAAGTACTGGGATTATAAACGTGCGCCACCACGCCCGGCTGTAGATTATTTTTTAGTGAAATAATGAGAGAAATGACTTGATTGGATCTGTAATGACATTAAGGAAATTTTATTAATATTTCCAAGTGTGATAACAAGATTAAAAAGCCTAAATAGACAAAGTATTTATGGATATATGTTATAGGACTTGTTTCAAATTAATGTGGTAGGGGAGTGGTTAGAGGTACAGATGATAATTGTCCCAGCCTCTCGAGTACTGTGATTTAACACCTGTGCTTGATGGAGGTGTGGTGGCCCACGCTTGTAATCCAGTACCTGGGAGGCTGAGACAAGGATCTCAGGTTCAAGGGCAACCTCAGCAAGTAGTGAGACTCATCAACCTAGTGAGACACAGTTTCAAAATAAAATAGGGCTCAGGGTGGAGCTCAGAGGTAGACTGCCCCTGGGTTCAAACCCCAGTACCATAATCAATCAATAAATAAATAAATTTAGAAAAAGAAAAAAAACCAAAAACGGCGTGTGCCACTGTGCTTGGCAAATGTTCACCTCATCTAAAATAGCATTCTTAAACGTTTTCCCTGGGAAACTGAGACACTTAGGCTACCTGTCGTGTACCGTCCCCACGGCCCAGCCTGCTGTTCACTGGCCCTCTTCGCCCCCCTTCCCTAACTTGGCTGCTGTTTTAAAATTTGTCCTTACCCAAATTTGGATTTTTATTATAAATCTAAAGCTCTTTCAATTTTATACTGATTAAATCAGTCCTGCAGTATTTGATTAAAAAAAAATAGCATTCTTGTCAGCCACGCATGGTGGTACGCACTTGTAATCCCAGTACTTGGGAGGCTGAGACAGGAGGATCACAGGTTGGCAGCCAGCCTCAGCTAGTACTTAGTGAGGCCCTCAAAACTTAGCGAGACCTTGATCAAAATAAAGAAGAAAAAATATGGCTAGGGGTGTAGCTTGGAGGTAGAATGCCTCTGGGTTCCATCCCCAGTACTGCAAAAAAGAAAAAAAAAAAAAAAAAAAAAAGCATTCTCTATCACTCTAGCCCTCTGACCTTGATTTATTTTCATGATTTAATTCATTAAGTAATCAAATTTCAAATAGTGTGATTTGTTTGCTTAGTCTATGTTGGCCACTAGACTATCAGCTCCATGGGGCAAAGGAATCTGCCCTATGCCCTACTATGTCCCCTGTGCCTAACACAGGGTCTGAGACATTGTGAAGTATATATTAAATGAAGAGATACACGAAGAGGAGAGTAAAAACTCCCAACACAGCCTGGATGCTGAGAATAAAGCCACACCTTACTGCCTAGGTAGCTCTTCCAGAACTCTGCCTTCACTGGCAGGGTTCATTTCCCCAACTGTCTGCCCAGGCAAATGCTTTGAACATCCACACCCACTTGGCCCACTGAGACACTCTCAATTCTCTTGGCTTGCTGTTTCCAACAATTTTAGACTGTGAGTCTTACTCAGTCGTAATCAAGACTCAGAACTGAGCCAGGTGTGGTGGCCCACGCTTGTAATCCCAGCATTTGGGAGGCTGAGACTAGAGGATCCAGGTTTGTGCCAGCCTCAGCTACCTAGTGAGGCACTCCGCAACTTAGGGAGACCCTGTTTCAAAATAAAGAATAAAAAACAGGGCTGGGGTGTAGCTCAGAGGTCGAATGCTCCTGGGTTTCATCCCCAGTACCACAAAAAAAAAAAAAAAAAAAAAAAAGAACAAAACTGAAGTGCCTGCCTTAAACCAACCTTCCATTTCTCAATACACTCTGATCTTACCATCCCCTTTCTGAGACATTGCCAAAGCTTTGCCAGGTACTGTTTTCCCTTTAACCAGTAAGCAATAAGCTCAGCTTTATCTTATCTACAGCTTGAGTTGGTTATTTGGAGTGTCAGCTTTTGACAGGAGGCATAAAATCCACAGCAACCTGGTGAAATGTTAAAGAACAGCTCCAGTTAACAGTGCCTTGCTTGGTTATATTGGAGCCCAAGACAAAAGGAACAATTAGCAATCTTGTCTTTTTTTTTTTTTTTTTTTCTCAGCAACCTAAAACGACCTTGTTTCAAATTTAAAAAATATAAAGGGTTGGAGGTGTAGCTTGGAGGTAGAATGCACCTGGATTTAATCCCCAGTAACAAAACAAAAACAAAACAATCTGGTATTTTGTTCATTGCATTTTGTTTTCCTTGCATTTTGATTTGCCGGATGGGGATGTAGCTCAGTAGTACTGTACTTGCCTAGCATGCTGGAAGCCTTGGGTTTAGTCGTGAGCAGCCCCCTCACACCTCGTATTAAAATATTACTAACTTGCGAGGCTGAGACTCTAGGATCCAGGTTCTCAGCCAGCCTCTGCTACTTAGTGAGGGCCTCCACAACTCAGTGAGACCCTATTTCAAAATAAAGAATAAAAAAAAAAAAATAGGGTTGGGATGCAGTTCGGCGGTAGAATGCCCCTGGGTTCAGTCCCCAGTACCACACACACACACACACACACACACACACACACACACACACAAAAGTATATATTTCTAATACTTTTTTGGGGGGCACTAGGGGCATTTACGTCCGAGTTACAACCCCAGGCCTATTTTAATTTTATTTATTTATTTTTGCGGTACTGGGAATGGAATCCAGGGGCATTCTATCTCCGAGCTATACCCCCAGCCCTATTTTTTATTCTTTATTTTGAAACAGGGTTTCACTAAATTGCGGAGTGCCTTACTAGGTAGCTGAGGCTGGCCCGAACTGGATCCTCTGGTCTCAGCCTCCCAAATGCTGGGATTACAAGCCTGCGCCACCACGCCTGTCTATTTTGTATTCTTTATTTTGAAACACAGTCTCACAGTGCGGAGGACCTCACTAAGTAGCTAAGGGTGGCGGCAAACCCGGATCCTCCGGTCTCAGCCTCCCAAGTACTGGGATGACAAGTGTGCGCCACCACGCCCGGCTTTATTTTTATTTTGAAGCAGAGTCTCGCTAGGTTGCTGAGTCTCACTACGTGCTGAGGCTGTCCTCCAACCTGCGATCCTCCTGTCTCAGCCTCCCAAGTATTAAGATTACAAGCGTGCGGCACCACACCCGGATAAAATATTACTAATCTTCAGTGTTTTTGAGCTCCCTCAAATTTGTATCCAAAGTGAATGCCTCACTCGTTTTACCCCGTCTGCAGTACTGTTACTACGAACGGGGTAAAAACGCTGATATTTACTAAGGCAAATTCGAGAGCAGTAGAGGGGAGTGTGTAGTGTGCTCTTTGATGCGATGGCATGAAATAAAAAAGTAAAACAAATGAAGAAATGGCAAGTATCCTAGCAATTTTTTTTTCCGGATGGGTAATTTTTTTTCTGTCGTATGAACTCTCGTGAAAATTTTAGAAGTTTGCATTTACCACTTCGACGATGATAATAGCATAACGAGAATGTCCGGATTACAAGACCTTTTTTTAATTTGGTACTGGGGATTGAACCCAGGGGCATTCTACCTCCAAGCTACATCCCCAGGCCAATTTTATTTTATTTTAATTATTATTTTTTGCGATATTGGGGATATTTATTTATTTTTGCGGTACTGGGGATGGAACCTAGGGGCATTCTATCTCCGAGCTACACCCCCACCCTATTTTTTATTCTTTATTTTGAAAGAGGTTCTCACTAAGTTGCAGAGGGCCTCACTAAGTAGCTGAGGCTGGCCGCGAACCCGGATCCTCCGGTCTCAGTCTCCCAAGTACTCATTTCCAAGACCTTTAAGAACTGCCAGTGAGGCGAGGCGGGGGGAGTGAGAAATCGGGATTCCAAGACAAAAATCTCGGAGATGTGTGGTCGTTCTAGTCCACACCCACCTCCTAAACATAGGGATCCCCCCAACCCGCTTCAATCCCAAATCCCGGACCCCGCAGCCCAAGTTTCTGATGGCAGAGAAGCCATTATCTTAACAAGATCATGGGCCCGCTACCAGAGACCTTTCTCTCCCTCCCTTTTTATCTAATCTGAAAAGGTTCTGGGAGACCCCTACGGCTTTCTCTTAATAATTTTCCGGAACACACAGCCTCAACATCCCCAGGCCCCTAAGTCCAACGTGCCCTCTCTCTTCCGCGGAGGGTTTAGGATGCGGACCCGGAAGCCGCGGGGCAGGCGAGTCCTAGGCGCAGGCGCAGTCCCGCCTCCATGTCTTTGTCCCGCCCCCTCCCAAGCCTCCAGCCAACCCGTTGTCGGCATCACCAGGTCTTCCGGTTCCCTCGTTCCGCCCGCGTGTCACGTGACGGGGGAGAGGCGGGGGTACCGAAGGTGCCGCACTCCCCCCTCCCAGCCGGGGCAATTTCTTGACCTTCTACCTGGGTCCACTTGGCGACGAGCCGCTCGGGAGCCTCCCCGGGCCGGGAGTTGGGGATTCGTCCGCCTCGTGGGCGGCCCTGGCGCGGGCGCCGCCTTCCCCCTCGTCGGCCTGGGCCACCGTCGGTCACGCGCCGAGGGACCGTGGTGAAGAAGGGGCGGGCCGGGACCAGCGGGGCGGGGACTCGCGCGGTCCTGGGACTGCACTTAGGACCCAGCCTGCTCTGGAGCTGGGGACACCAGTGGTCACCTCCGCCTAGGTCGCTGCCGCCTCCACCGCTGTCTCCTTTGTCTCCGCCACCAGCCGATACCATGAACCCGGACCTGCGCAGGGAGCGGGCGGCCGCCACCTTCAACCCGGAGCTGATCACACACATCTTGGATGGCAGCCCCGAGAACACCCGGCGCCGCCGAGAGATCGGTGAGGGCGGCGGGCAGGCCTCCCTCCTCTCCGGGGCAAGGCTCGAGACTCCTTGGATGAAGAGTCGGTGGCGCTGTGGGGCTCAAGGGGAGCCGGGACTCCCACACTGAGGGGCTGCTTCTGGCAGTAGGGTGGGGTACTGGCATCGCTCTTTCCGAGTTGTGTCCGAGATTCAAACCTGCGGTGATTCTTGGAGGGTGAATGTCTGTCTTCCTCTTGATGTCCTTTCCCTCCCTTGCAGAGAACAAGATTTTGAACGACCCAGACTTCCAGCATGAAGATTGTAATTTCCTCACTCGCAGCCAGCGTTACGAGGTAGCTGTCAAGAAGAGTGCCAACATGGTGAAGAAGATGAGGGAATTTGGCATCGCAGATCCTGATGAAATCATGTGGTTTAAAAAGTAGGTGTGCCTTAGCGCAGCACTAGTGCTGTTAAGTCCAGACTTTAAAGCTGCGGACTTTGTAAGCTTATTGTCACTGTGCTTGGCCTTTGAAGGTCCAAACCGGCATATTTTTATGACGCTTTTTAAAGTTTTATATGTGGAAAATATTGTGATTACTTTTGGATCGAAAGCCTTTTAGTGGGATGACATGTTTGTAGAATGCTGATAATGAGTGGAAATGCTGGAGTTTTTATTCTCAAGAACTCAATCTCAGCTGCGAGTGGTGGCGCCCGTTTGTAATCCCAGTACTTGTTTCAAAATAATGAGAGATGGGGCTGGAGATGTAGCTCAGAGTTAGAATGCCCTGAGTTCAATCCCTAGCAGCCCCTCCCCCCCAAAAAGAGCTCAATCTCAGCCGGGCGTGGTGGCGCACGCTTGTAATCCCAGCCTTTGGGAGGCTGAGACCTCAGGATCCGGGTTCGCGGCCAGCCTCAGCTACCTAGTGAAGCACTCCGCAACTTAGTGAGACCCTGTTTCAAAATAAAGAATAAAACATAGGACTGGGGGTATAGCTCAGAGGTAGAATGCCCCTGAGTTCAATCCCCAGTACTGCAAAAAAAAAAAAAAGAAACTCAATCTCAAAAATATCATTTTAAAAATTCTTGCTGGGCATGGTGGCGAACGCTTGTAATCCCAGTACTTGGAAGGCTGAAACAGGAGGATCGGGGTTCAAGACCAGCTTCAGCTACTTAGTGAGGTACTCCACAACTTAGTGAGACCCTATTTCAAAATAAAGGATGAAAAATAGAGCTGGGGGTATAGCTCGGAGGTACAGTGCTCCTGGGTATTAATCCCCAGTACCACAAAATTAAATATAAATAAGTAAATAAAATGTAAAAATTCCTAAGCATCCCAATTTTGAGCGATTTAAATATATGATGAGTTTGCTTTTGTAAGAAGGAAGCCTGCTAGATTTCTGAATTTTGAAAAATTTTTCAGTTGTGAGAACATTTAAGTATTTTTCAGTAATAGCTGATTCTATTTTATACTATTGAGTTTAAAATAATGGGAAATATGAGAGTAGATGAAAAAGAACATGAGTCAAACCTCGGAATGAATATGAAGTATTCTAAGAACCCAGCATTGTTGAATCTAGTAGAGTGTTTAAATGGCTGCTTTGTGCATAAAAACCTGCCGTGGTCCTAGAGCTGGAGAAAGTATGTCCTTTTTTTTTTTTTTTTCCAGACCACTTATTTTTGTTGCTCTTTGGTTTTTAATTAGATATAGAAATATGGACTTTTTGCTTTCGTCTAAAAAACACTTCAATACAAGATTGTTTTGGCCTGTATGTCTCTTACAGTTCTCATTTATTCCTTAGGATCTCTTTAAGGTTTCTACATCTTAGAGGAACTCCAGTATTTTCATCAGTAAAGATTAACTTTGGGGCCAGGGGTACAGCTGAGTGATAGAGCGCTTGCCTTCTATGCAAAAGTCCCTGGGTTCAGTTCCCAGCACTAGGAAAAAAAATTAGTCCTGTATTTTGAAGAAGATACATGAAACATGTTACAAATTCTGCCTTTATGTAGTAATGTTATTCGTCTCTTATGCTGCTTCCTCTAATTCATTTGGCATTTATTTTCAACTTGACTTGGTTATTATCATTAAGATGGAATTGGTTACTCTGGCACTGAGGACTTTCCTCAGAACTTCATTCAAATTCAATTATCAGAAGTATTTATTTATGCCGGATGTGGTGGCACACACTTATAATCCCAGTACTTGGGAGGCTGAGACAGGAGGATCCCAGGTTTGCGGCCAGCCTCAGCTATTTAGTAAGGCCCTGTTTCAAAATAAAGAATAAAACATATGGTCGGGGTTGTAGCTCAGAGGTAGAATGCCTCTGGGTTCAATCCCCAGTTCTGCAAAAAACGAAAAAAATATTTATGTTAAGCATGGTGGCATATGCTTGTAATCCCAGTATTTATGAGACTGAGACAGGAGGATCACAGGTTCGGGGCCAGCCTCAGCTACTTAGTGAGACCCTGATTCAAAAATAAAGAAAAAATAGGGCTGGGGGTGTGCTTCAGAGGTAGAAGGCCCCTGAGTCCCATCCCTAGTACCGCACAAAATAAAATAAAAAAATAAGCCTGCATGGTGGCACACACTTGTAATCCCAGTACTTGGGAGGCTGAGACTGGAGGATCCGGGTTCGCAGCCAGCCTCAGCAAGTTGTGAGGCCCTCCACAACTTAGTGAGACCCTGTTTCAAAATAAAGAATACAAAATAAGGGCTGGGGGTGTAGCTCGGAGGTAGAATGCCCCTGGGTTCAATCCCCAGTACCAATAAAAAACTGGTTCCAGAGCCGGGCGTGGTGGCGCATGCTTGTAATCCCAGCATTCGGGAGGCTGAGACCGGAGGATCCGGGTTCGCGGCCAGCCTCAGCTACCTAGTGAGGCACTCTGCAACTTAGTGAGACTCGGTTTCAAAAAATAAAGAATAAAAAATAGGGCTGCGGGTGGAGCTCGGAGGTAGAATGCCCCTGAGTTCAACTCCCAGTACCGCCAAAAAAAAAAAAAAAAAAAAACTGGTTCCACAGGGCATGGTGGTACATGCAGGACTGCAGGTTCATGGCCAGCATTAGCTACTTAGTGAGGCCCTCATGCCTGCCTGGCTTTGTAGTTTGTATTTTGACTATTATTTCATGGATTCTGTTTTATAAGAAGATAGTAGAGGGCTGAGTTTCAGTGTGACAGAGTCTCTAACCGAGGGCAATAGTTCAATGTTTACTTGCCTGTGAGGGTAAGCTTGCTTTTTTTTTCTTAAATCATTTGGAAACAGGGTCTCACGAAGTTGCTCACAGCCTCATTAAATTGCTGCGATCCTTCTATCTCAGCCTCCCAAGTACTGGGACTACCAAGTATGCATCACTAAGACTGGCTTGAGGGTAAGCTCTTTAACCTCCTCACATCACCTAATTGCCCATCTGGAAACCCTGAGGACTTTACACATCTATGGTTCTGCTGTGGGCTATGGAACTCTTTGGGAATATTTGATTACATCATTTATTTTATTTTATCTTATTTTATTTTTTGTAATACTGGGGATTGAACCCAGGGACATTCAACCTCCGAGCCACGCCCCATTTTTTATTCTATTCTTTGGTTTTTTTTTTTATTGCAGTACTGGTGATGGAACCCAGAGGCATTCTACCTCAGAGCTACACTCCCAGCCCTATTTTTTATTCTTTATTTTGAAACAGGGTCTCATTAAGTTGCAGAGGGCCTCACAAAGTCACTGAGACTGGCCTTGAACCTATGATCCTCCTGTCTCAGCCTCCTAAGTACTGGAATTTCAAGTATGCGCCACCATACCCAGCTATTCTTTGTTTTATTTTTTTTTGCAGTACTGGGGATGGAACCCAGGGGCATTCTACCTCCGACCTACACCCCCAGCCCTATTTTGTGTTCTTTATTTTGAAACAGGTCTCACTAAGTTGCGGAGAGCCTCACTAGATAGCTGAGGCTGGCCTCGAACCTGGATCCTCCAGTCTCAGCCTCCCAAATGCTGGGATTACAAGTGTGCGCCACCACACCTGTTTTTTTTTTTTGTTTTTTTTTAATTTTGAGACAGTCTCAGTAGGTTGATGAGAGTCTCACTACTTGCAAAGGCTGTCCTTGAATCTCTGATCCTCCTATCTTAGCCTCTCAAATACTGGGATTATAAGTGTGTGCCACCATGCCCAGCTATAGAGGTCCTTTTGATGTTCAAAACAGACAAGTAAAATCTGAAAGTAATGCGAAAACAATACTCAGGCTTATTGCAAAAAACCCAACCAGTCAAACCAGCAAATACCACCAACAAAACCATTTGTTTTGGGTTGAGTAGAATTTTATTTAATTTTTGTAGTATTGGGGATTAAACCTAGGGGTGTTCTACCTCTGAGCTACACCCCAGCCCTATTTTATTATTTATTTTGAAGCAGGGTCTTACTAGTACATTGCAAAGGGCTTCGCTAAGTTGCTGGTTCAAGGCTGGCTGCATCTTGAGATCCTCCTGTCTCAGCCTCCCAAATACTGTGATTACAGGTGTGCATCACCATGCTCAGCTAAGTGTAAAACTTAAAAAGGAATTCTGGGGACTAGGTGTGGCTCAGTGGTAGAGCTTGTGCTTAGCATCTGTGAGGTCCTAGATTCAATCCCCAGCACTAGAAAAAAATAAAAAAGGAATTTTGACCCTGAAATGATTAAAGACAGAAGAGATATCACCAACTCCTGCTATGGACTTTTTAGTAGTAAAATGATAAATTTTACATTTAATTTAACAAGAAAAGGGTTTTCCTAGCCTTCATACTAAAGGCCAAGGCTGCTAGGTAGGAACTGGTGGTAGGATGCAGTTTCTAGAGTAAGGCTGAGATCCTTTTCTTTTCTCTTCTATAGACTACAGTTGGTCAATTTTGTGGAACCCGTGGGCCTCAATTACTCCATGTTTATTCCCACCTTGCTGAATCAGGGCACCACTGCTCAGCAAGAGAAATGGCTGCAGTCATCCAAAGAACTCCAGATAATTGGCACCTATGCCCAGACGGAAATGGGCCACGGTTAGTCCACGTCCAAGGGTCCATGGGTAATCTACCTCAGGACGTGAGTTAAAAGTGACCCCTGCCATTTGATTTTTTTTTTTTCCTGCTGCTGTATGTTTGGGATTTTATTTTTAAATTGTCATATCAAAATATAGCTTCTCTTTTTCTCCTGGGTTAGTTCCCCATAA
The DNA here is from genome assembly GCA_004027655.1 of Graphiurus murinus. Classification (NCBI taxonomy): domain Eukaryota; kingdom Metazoa; phylum Chordata; class Mammalia; order Rodentia; family Gliridae; genus Graphiurus; species Graphiurus murinus. Next base: position 2,150 of record PVLC010034716.1, on the reverse strand, counting down.
ATTGGTCCTGGGATGTTTCTTAAAGTTTTTTATCATTGTTCTTTTACCAAGTGCTGAGCAGTTTGAAAGTATATTTCAAAAGCAGTTGGGTGTTTAAAGGTATCAAAGCACCCCACTATGTTAGTCTGTCTAACATAACCTTCCTTCAGAAGGTTAATCAGTACTACCTGGAAGTTGCCTCTTTGCTTTAACAGAATTAAAGGTGTGGATTTTAACGGGGACAGGGTGATGGCAGGTGAATGTCTCGCTCTTCCTTTGCTCGGTAGCCACCCTGCAGATTGGAAAAAAATTCCATGCTTCTCTTCATCTGACTCCAATAATATTTCCATACTTGTCCATGGACTTTGTAGTACCAGTAATTCTTGGTTAAATTGTTTCTAAATGCCTGGCTACTTTCAGCAAGGTTTCTTTGTGGTCTTAATGTGTTTCAAATTTAAGATGCTCAGTCTGCTATCTCATTGTCTAAGTGGGAGGAATAAAGACAGGGAAGGGTTGCAAGAATCAGGAAAGCTTCATTTTGTGTTTAATTGACTGCTTTCTGATTTATCTTTAAGGAAAATTCATATCATAATCTCCACGGAGACTGCAGATTCTGTTCATGGTTTTAAGTTAGGAGCATCTTACTAAACACCCAAGATTTTAGCATCAGGATGCCAGTACGGAAACAAGCCTGAAGAGAGGATCCCTGAGGGGAGAAAGAACGCATACTTTACACAGTCTTCCTTTCTTGGAGTATGTGTGCCCACACATGCACACACGATCTTCATATAACTCTTGTACAGCTCCTGTTTTTCAGTGTTTGACACTTTTATTTATTGTGGTACTGGGGATTGAACCCATTCTACCTCCGAGCTACACCCCAAGTCCTATTTTTTATTTATTTTGAAACAGGGTCTCACTAAGTTGCAGAGAGCCTACTAAGTAACTGAGGCTGGCTGCTAACCCGGATCCTCTGGTCTCAGCCTCTGAAGTACTGGGATGACAAGCGTGCGCCGCCATGCCCAGCTATAGTGTTGTTCTTTGTTGACTTACTTGGTTAATTTGTGTTTTTTTTTTTTTTTTTTTTTTTTTTTTTGTGGTACTAGGGATGGAACCCAGGGGCATTCTACCTCCGAGCCACATCCCCAGCCCTATATTTTATTCTTTATTTTGAAACAGGGTCTCACAAAGTTGCAGAGGGCCTTGCTAAGTAGCTGAGGTTGGCCGTGAACCTGTGATCCTCCGATCCTCCGGTCTTAGCCTCCCAAGTACTGGGATTACAAGTGTGGGCCACCACGCCCGGCTATATTGCTGTTCTTTGTTGACTTATTTGGTTAATTTGTATCATGTGTCAATATTACCTCATAAAGAACAGGTTTATCATCATCAAGGGGATGGCATTTAAAATCATCTGCAGAAAATCTCTGTCACCAGCTTTACCTTTTCCTTCTAGAGCAAGTCTTCCGTCTTCTAAAGATACACTGCTCTGTGGGTCTCTAAGCCTTAGTCAGATACTGCGACCAGAGCCGAGGAGGCTCCCTCCCCGGGTCCTGGGTTGAAGGAACAGCCTGTGGAAGTTGGTCCAGCATTACATCCTAACCACACATTTCTTTATTTTATTTATTTATTATTTTTGCAGTACTGGGGATTGAACTCAGGGGCATTCTACCTCTGAGCTATATCCCCAGCCCTATTTTTTATTCTTTATTTCGAAACCGAGTCTCACTAAGTTGCGGAGTGCCTCACTAGGTAGCTGAGGCTGTCCGAGAACCTGGATCCTCCGGTCTCAGCCTCCCGAATGCTGGGATTACAAGCGTGCGCCACCACGCCTGGCTTCACACATTTCTTTAGATCACAAAGCAGGTAGTATGTGTGTTCTTATTTTCTCAAAATCTGGCCATTTCATAGGGATTCTTCTTGCTTTATTTTGCATTATTGTTTAGAAATGTAGAGCTTATTAAAATGTTGTTGTGAGCCGGGCGTGGTGGCGCACGCTTGTAATCCCAGCATTCGGGAGGCTGAGACCAGAGGATCCGGGTTCGCGGCCAGCCTCAGCTACCTAGTGAGGCACTCCGCAACTTAGTGAGACCCGGTTTCAAAATAAAGAATAAAAAATAGGGCTGGGGGTATAGCTCGGAGGTAGAACGCCCCTGAGTTCAATCCCCAGTACC
>PVLC010034715.1:0-16773 GCA_004027655.1 Graphiurus murinus | reverse complement strand
CTTGATATGCCCTCTGCATGATAATATGATGGCCTGTGGCAACCCAAAACTTATGGGAGAGAGAGCATTCTCCCAGAAGCATTGAGAGAAGGGTTCCCAGAAAGGACTTTCATTCATTTTGATTTCTGTCCATGAAGTAAACACACTGTCTAGGGGAGGAGTATTCTGAATAGCCAACTTAGGACACCCATCTCTCTTTTACTTTTGAGGACATGAGTTTACACTGATCCACCACTAGAATCCATGCAATGGATGAGGGAACACTGTTTAAAAGGAAGGAATACTGGACAGATGGAAAAGTGGAAGATACCCACTAAATTTACTTTTCTTTCCTTTAATCTCTGATCAACCACCAAGAAGTCCTCCATTGTTTGATCTCTGTCCAACCTTTTCCCTCTAGTTCTACTGTCATCAATTTAGTCCTAGTATCAAATCTTTTAACCAGTCACCTGGGTACCAGCCAATCTCTGACAGATTTGTCCTGTACATAGATAAGCATTTTACTTAAAATATAGATACTAAGGTCATTTTTTTAATTCAAAGTTATTCCCATTTTTTGGTGATTATCTTCTTGGTTTGACATTCAAAGTTCTCAGAGACTTTTTTTTATTTTTTTTTTAGCTTGACTATTTTTTTTTCAATCTTTTTGGCACTGGGGGTCGAACCCAGGGCATTACGCTTGTAGAGCAAGCGCTTTACCACTGAGCTACATCCCAGCCCGACTTTTTTTTTTTTTTAAACTGCTCCCCTCCCTCAATTTTCAAACAGCCAACATGCTAGGTGAGAGTGAGGCGAGTAAGGACAGGAATATCTGCAGCCTCTCTCCAGCTAGTGGTCACGAAAGATAGGTGTTCTGGCTTAAAGGCTCAAAGTTGGGGTATTAATTTTATTGTTTTGTTTTTCATTTAAGTTTTTTTTTTGTTTGTTTTTGTTTTTTGCGGAACTGGGGATTGAACTCAGGGGCATTCTACCTTCGAGCTATACCCCCAGCCCTATTTTTTATTCTTTATTTTGAAGCCGAGTCTCACTAAGTTGCGGAGTGCCTCACTAGGTAGCTGAGGCTGGCCATGAACCCGGATCCTCGGGTCTCAGCCTCCCAAATGCTGGGATTACAAGCGTGCACCACCACGCCCGGCTCATTTAAGTTTTTATCCCAGCAATGCAGTATAGAGTTTAGAAATTCAAATAGTACCAAAAGGGTTATCTACAAAAACAAAAAAGAATACCTTGGCTCTTTTTTTCAAATGCAATCCTCTGTAACATTTTATGCCATTTTTTTTTTTAGTATGCTCCTCTATAGTTCTCAGTAATATGTGTATAATAACTGGACACACATGATCCATCATTGTTCTGACCCCAAATCTACTTGGCCAAAAATTTATAAAGCCCTTGCTTAGTTCATTGACTTAGTTCTTCAGTGTACCAATCCCAAATTCTAAGAAAAGAATCAGATTGTCCCAAGTTATGTTTTCTTATCAGGTCATGGGCCACTGGCTCACCTTTGAATGGGCAGCTAAGTAAAGTCTCTACTTCAAACAAGAGTCAAGATTTGCTCTAGTGCAGGAGCAAGATGGATAAGTACTCCATGCCAGTTAATAATCTGGTATCTGATTATAGCTGACCTCACAGATTGACGTATTTAATTCAACTACAATTCCCTACTAGCAAGTCTTACTGTTTAAGGCTAGAAACTACATTTCCCAGAAGATGTTATAACTTGGATCTATAATATGGTTTCTGTATAAAACAGATGTACTATAGGGAGTCTGGAAGTTGAAAGTAAACATTCAGGAGTACAGGCTGTATCTCTGCCAACCTGGACAATTTCCACTGGCAGATATTTTTTTTTTTTTTTTCCTGAGAGCTCTAGCAGAGGTCTCAGTGTTCAGTGTCTCAATTTCAAGGGTAATGAGAGACAGGGAGCAGGGCACCCATTTTGTTGATTCAAATTGTAGCAGTCAATTGCGAAAGAAAACTTCTTGACTCTCCAATTCCATAAGCATGGTGACCAGTTCTAGAATGATGCTTTGGAAATTGTCCCTGAAATTCCAGTCTCAACCCGTTGTTCCAGTTCTTCCACTGCTTTTATCAACTCTTAATTCCTCCCAGTAAATCCCTCTTTGTTTAAGTTAGCTAGAGTGAAATCTGTTAACATGTCATTGAGTCCTAATTGATACTCCTTTCAAAAGTCTTCTTTAAATGTGTGTTTAACACCTATTCTTTGAGGGAAATGCAAAACTAATTTTGCATCAATTAAAATTAGGCAGTGTTAATATTTTGAAACAATTTGACAATGAATCTCACAATTTTCTGTAGTGTCTGTTCTCTTTTCTGTTGCAATCTTTCTGAACTAGTCACGTTCTTTGGAGATATTTTTAAAGGTTTAAAATTTGTATTCTAAGAATGGTCACTGGTTCCTGACCAACGGCATGACCCATGAATTATTTGGTTTCAGATTTAGTCTACCTGATGAATTTGATCAAATTGTTCCTGCATAAATGCAAGACACAAGCACATATGACAGACTGAGCTAGTCATGGGGGAGGGGCGTGATGCATAGTACGTGTAGGTCCTGGAGGAGGAAGATGGTTCCAAATCACACCTCCACCATCTGCTGCTTGGGCAATCTTGGGCATCTCAATTCCTCACTAGAAAAACAGGTTTAAAAATAATCACATAAATTGTTGCTGAGTTTAAATGAAATAATACATGTAAAGGCCATGGTATAGGACTTCATATGTAAACAGTATCCAATCAATGTAAGATTAATACTATTGTTTTTAATTCCCACTTTCCTGAACTGTATCTTAAGCAGGAACAAATTTATATTCCTCCACTGATGTAATAACTTGCATATGGATTCCTTGATTGGTTCCATAGTTACTAATTATTCCAGTGGTATTTTAGTGCCCCTTCTGGGCAAATGATTTGGGCAACTTCCCACCTTTTATTTATTTATTTATTTTTGCAGTACTGGGGATTGAACTCAGGGCCATTCTACCTCCCTCCGAGCTACACCCCCAGCCCTATCTTTTTATTCCTTATTTTGAAACAGGGTCTCACTAAGTTGCGGAGTGCCTCACTAGGCAGCTGAGGCTGGCCGCGAACCTGGATCCTCCTGTCTCAGCCTCCCAAATGCTGGGATTATAAGCATGTACCACCACGTCCGGCTCAACTGCCCACCTTTTAGTCCAGCTCTTGCTGTGGCTTAGGAAGAACAGGATCATGTGAGAAGCAGAAGCTGAAGAAAGGAGCAGTTCACACAGAAGAGGACAATGGTAGATATTGCAACAAGCACAATCTCCTTTAACTTATAAAAGGCTTCTCACTTTGCCACTTTCAATCATGATGCACCTCACAAATGAATTTCACGTACTTTTTTTCTGGGTGCTGCAGCTAAGAATTGTTAGTCTAGAGATTATTGGTCCCCAATTGAGAGGCTTGGATATAGCAAATCAGATATTTATTTCACATGTGAAGAGAGGGAATAGGAAATATCCTTGTATAAAGAACTTGAATTTCATATAATAGTAATAATTAATCTGGAACTTTGTAAAGCATCTTCACAACCCTTTCTTTTCTTTCTTTCTTTCTTTCTTTCTTTCTTTCTTTCTTTCTTTCTTTCTTTCTTTCTTTCTTTCTTTCTTTCTTTCTTTCTTTGAACTTTGGGACAACCTCTGTAGTTAAGCAGGGAAGTATTATCATTCTCATTCTGCAAATGAAGAATCTGAGCTTCAGAGGAGGAGATGGAGTTGCACATGGCCACACCCAGTTATTGGAAGAGGCAGCCTTGGTACCAGTTTTCCTGATTCAAATCAGTGGCTTTCATGCCTCCTTTAATTAAGAAAGTTTCCAGAATTAGGATAATGCAGTTATAGAGTGCTGGCGCTAAGTTTTTGATCCTAGGTTAAATGATATGATCAGAGCTGTCATTTGGAAAAACATTAGGCTCTTCTAGGGTCATCCTCTTATAGGAGTGAAAACTAATCCTACTCTCCTGCCTTTCTTGGGGAGGTTGATGTTAAACTTTTAAAAGCCATCCCTTAACGAAGAATGCCAGACACAGGCAATTTTTAAAGCCAAAGTGAAGGTTTGCAAGTCATTTAAACACTCAATTACTAGGGGAGAGACCGAAATGCCAGGGGATGGGGATATTTATAGCGCTGTGCTGAGAGCCAGTGTATATATTTATTTGTACAAGAGTGGAATCCTGGCTCGGCATCATTTCCTGACTTGTTTGAGAATCTAAGCAAGTCATTTATTATGTCTGTATTTTTGGAATTATAGCCTTGCCTCAAAGATGTGCTCTGTGAATAAATGAGCTTCTGTTTGTAAATCTTGTTTAAATTTCTCTGATGAAAGGCATACTAGTGTGGACCATTGTAAAGGATAAGGATGCTGACAAGAATGACCCTGGTAATACCAGCTCCTTGAATATGTGCTGTACGCTGAGAAGCTTTGAGTGCTTTCCATGTAGCCTGCATTCTGTTTTAAAAAGTTGTGAATACAAACATTTTACAGGAAATTATTCTTATTGTATTTTTAAAGTGGCTTTGCCGCAGTAACCAAAGATAATCACAGTTAATAGTTTTTTGCATAACCAGACCTATTCCAGACACATTCCACTCTATATCACTGATACACATTTTTTTGTGTGTGCGTGTGTGGTACTAAGGATGGAACCCAGGGGCCTTCTACCTCCAAGCTACAACCCCCACCCGATTTTTTTATTCTTTATTTTGAAACAGGGTCTCACTCAGTTGCAAAGGGCCTCACAAGTTGCTGAGGCTGGTTGCGAACCTGCAATCCTCCTGTCTCAGCCTCCCAAGTAGTGGGATTACAAGTATGCACCACTGATATACATTTTTTTTTTTTTTTTTTTTTGTGGTACTGGGGATTGAACTCAGAGGCATTCTACCTCCGAGCTATACCCCCAACCCTATTTTTTATTCTTTATTTTGAAACTGAGTCTCACTAAGTTGCGGAGGGCCTCGCTAGGTAGCTGAGGCTGGCCTCGAACCCGGATCCTCCGGTCTCAGCCTCCCGAATGCTGGGATTACAAGCGTGCGCCACCACGCCCGGCTGATATACATATTTTATAAATTATTCAGCAACATGTTTTGACCTCATAAACATGACTTGGAATTTTCATGTCAGCACATAAAGCTCTCTTTTTAACAAATGCATTGATTTATTTAATCACTTCCTTATGAAAAGACTTTGAAGGTGTTTATAATCTCTCAGCATTAGAACCAATGCTACAATAAATGTCCTGTGTATACATCTTTGTGCATCTATGTGTATATTTCTGTGGGTTAGATTCCTAATGTGGAATCAGTGGCTTAAATATCCAACCTTAAAGGGTGTGTATTAAATTGTACTCCCAAATCCTGCACCAATTTATACTTCCATAAACAGCACTCTTGTCTCTCAGGCCTGTACCTACCAAGATTGCTTGTATAGTATTAGTCTTTCTAAATTATTCCATTAATACATTTAAAAATGAGCCATGCATGGTGGCACATGCCTGTAATCCCACTATTTGAGAGGCTGAGACAGGAGGATCACAGGTTCGGGGACAGCCTCAGCACCATAGCAAGACTCTCAAGAAACCTAGAGAGACTGTTCCAAAACAAAAAATAAAAAGGGCAAGGGGTGTAGCTCTGAAGTAGAATACTCCTGGGTTCAATTCCCAGTATCCCCCCCCCACTCAACAAAGACCCATTTTGTGTTTTCTTGATTACTAACGAGGTTGAGCAACTTTTTATATTCATCACAATTCATGTCTACTCTCCTGTGAATTGCCTATTCAGAGGCTTCCCCAATTTCCCTACTGGGGAGTTCTCTCTTTCTTACTGATTTGTAAAATCTCTTAAAATACTATGAATATGAATGTGGTGTTATTTCTCCTAGTTTGCTGTTTATCTTTTAGGGAACTTGGGTTTTTCTCTTCTCTTCCCTTCCCCTCCTCTCCTTTTCCTTCCTTCCTTCCTTCCTTCCTTCCTTCCTTCCTTCCTTCCTTCCTTCCTTCCTTCTTCCTTTCTTCCTTTTTCCTTTCTTTCTTTCCTGAGAAAATTCTTTAATATATATGAGTTACATCTTTTCATTTATAGTTTCTGGGATCTGCATCCTGCTTAAGAAGAAAATTCTTCTACCACCCCTATGCTAATATTCTAAAAAAAGAGTTCTCATTTTTTTTGTTGTTATTTCTAAAATCACCTTTAATGTTCTTTGATTCACATGGAGTGTATTATTCTGAATAGCTGTGAGAAAGAGGCCCACTTTAATATTTTCCCAATGTTTAAAAAGTCATTTCAAATCACAAGCTAAATACTTCATTTTAATACCAGTGATTTGAAATGTTATCTTTCAAAAATAGCAAACATTTATACTTCTTGTTCTATTTTCTAGACAGTTATTGTTTTTGAATGAACACAGCATCATTTTATTTTCATTATTTTCTACTGCTCTATAATATATCTTGGTACCGGGTACAGAAAGTTCTCCTTTGTTCCCCCCAAATTGCAGGGCTAAATCTTTTAAAAATGATAATTATTAGTGCATTTTAACTGTACAAAATAATGGGTTTCATTGTGACAGTTTTATACATGCATATGACTTGCTTTGATTATATCCACCCTCCCTATTTCTCTTTTTTCTCCTCCTTCCTGCTTCCTGTGGCTCCCCTTTCCCTTTCCTAAGGACCCCCTTCCTACTTTCATATCACCCTTTTTTCTTCCTATATAGATGCCACATATGAGAGAAAACATGGGACACTTTTCTGAACCTTACTTCACTTAACATGATTATTTCCAGTTTCATCCATTTTCTACAAATGACATGATTTCATTCCTCTTTATGGCTGAATAATACTCCTTGGTGTACAGACACCATGTTTTCTTTATCCATTCATCCTCTGATGAGCATAGGCTGATTCCATAACTTGGCTATTGTGAGTGCTGCATTAACATGGATATGCAGAATCTATAGTATGCTGATTGAGTCCTTCAGATATATACCTAGGAGTAGTACAGCTGGATCGTACGGTAGATCTAGTTTTAGTTTCTTGAGGCACTTCTATACTGTTTTCCATAGTGGCTGTACATTTATATTCCCACCAACAGTGTGTAAAGGTACCTGTTTCCCCATATCCTTGTCAGTATTTGTTATTTTGTTTTCTTAATAATAGTCTTCTGCCTAGGGTGGGGAAGAATCTCAATGTAGGTGTTTTGTTTTGTTTTGATACTGGAGACTGAACCCAGGGGGCATTCTACCTTTGAGCTATGCTCATAACCCTTTTTTAAAATTTTATATTTTAAAGCAGGGTCTTGCTAAGTCACTGAGGATCTCACTAAGTTGCTGAGGCTGGCCTCACACCTGTGATCTTCCTGTCTCGGCCTCCCAAGTACTAGGATTATAGGTGTTCTTCACCACGCCTAGCTACTTATATTTTTTTGTTATTAAATTTTTTGAGTTCTTTATATATTCTGGGAAATAATTATTTTCCAGATGAATAGCTGATTTCCCCCCATTCTGTAGGCTGTCTCATCACTCTGTTGATTGTTTCCTTTGCTGTGCAGCTTTTTAATTTGATGTAATTCCATTTGTCAATTCTTGTTATTTCCTGAGCTACTGGAATCCTGTTAGGAAATCATGGCCTATACCTACATCTTGAAGTGTTTTCCCTATATTATCCTCTAGTAGTTTCAAAGTTTCAGGTCTTACATCCATTTTGAGTTTATTTTTGTACAGCATAAGAGATAGGGATCTCATATCAATCTTCTACAGGTGGAAGTCCAACTTTCTTAACACCAAATTCTGAAGAAGCTCTTTTCTCTAAACATACAGTTTTGTCTCCTTTGTTGTGAATCAGATGGCTGAGGTGTGTAGGTTTACTCTTGGGTCCTCTATTCTATTCCTTTGGTCTACACGTCTATTTGTTGTGTCCTTATCAGTTCTGGTAGCATAGTAGTACGGACTTCATAGAATGAGGTGGAAGAGTTCTTTTCTATTTAATGGAATATTTTGAGAAGCATTGATATTGATTCTTTAAAAGTCTGGTAAAATTTAGCGGTGAATCCATAATTCATCTGGTCCTGAGCTTTTTTGGGGGGGGGGGGGAGAGACTTTTTATTATTGTTTCAATGTCATTGCTTGCTATTGATTTAGATTTTTATATCCTCTTGCTTCAATTTTGGTAGGTCACATGTGTCTAGAAATTCATCTATTACTTCTAGACTTTCCAATTTATTGACATGTAAATTTTCAAAATATTCCCTAGTGGTCTCTGACAATTCTAGTAATGCCTGTTATAATATCCCCCTTTCACCTCTAATGGGTTTTCTCTTTCTTTCACCTCTTGGGTTTTCTCTTTCTTTTTTTTTGGTTAGTTTGGCTAAGGAATTGTCAATTTTGTTCATCTTTTCAAAGAATGGATTTCTTTTCATTGATTCTTTGTATCATTCTTTTAGTTTCTATTTCATTGTAGGTAGGGCTAAATCTTGTACATTTTTATCTTCAGTAACATTAGAATAACCTTTTCAGGTTATATAAAAAATAACATTGGCATTTTGGTGAGAATTATAGACTAAATGTAGGAAATTTGCCTATGTGAAAAAGATGAAAAAACAAATTACAGTCTGGGAGAAAATATTCCCAATTCATTTATTTTTATTTTATTTAATTTTTGCGGTACTGGAGATTGAACCCAGGGGCATTCTACCTTCGAGATGCACCCCCAGTCCTATTTTGTAATTTTTGTTTTGAAACAGGGTCTCACTAGATTGCAGAGAGCCTCACTAAGTAGCTGAAGCTGGCCATGAACCCAGATCCTCCTATCTCAGCCTCCCAAGTACTGGAATTACAAGCGTGCGCCACCATGCCCAGCTTCCAAACCATTTATTTGACAAAAGACTAGTACACAGAATATATAAAGAATTCTCAGCTGGGCATGGTGAAATACACTTGTAAACCCAGTACTTGGGAGGTTGAGACAGGAGGGTCATAGGTTCAAAGACAGAGTCAGCAAGAAGTGAAACTCTCATCAACTGAGTGAGACACTGTTTCAAAATGAAAAAAAGAAAAAAAATAGGGCTGAGGGTGTAGTTCAGAGGTAGAATGCTCCAAGTTCAGTCCCCAGTACCAAAAAACAAAAACAAAAAACAAACCTCAAATTCAACAGTAAAATAATTAATAAATAAGTAAGAGGCATGAAGAGACATTTCACTGATGAGGACATGCAGATAGCAAATGGCATGTGAAAATATATTTAACATCACTGGCCACTGGGGAAATGTGAATTGAGATCACAGTGAGAGATCATGATGTACCCATTAGGATGTCTAGAACCCAGCAATACCACTTCTGGGAATCTACCCAAAAGAATGGAAATCAAACTATCAGACCGACACATGTGTATCTATGTTTATAGCTGCACAATTAACAATTGCCAAACTATGGAACCAGGCAAGATGTCCATCCACAGATGAATGGATTACAAAACTATGGGATATGTACACAATGGAATTTTACTCAGCCATAAAGAAGAACAAAATCATGTTCTTTGCAGGGAAATGGATACAACTGGAAAATATTATGTTAAGTGAGATTAGCCAGTCACAAAGAGTAAAAAATCATATGTTCTCCCTAATATGCAGATGCTAGGGAGAAGATGGGGCATAAGAGGGACTCCAGATGAAAAAGTAGAGATCCTCGATAAGCAAAGAAGTTGATTTAACCGAAGGGGATGGATGGGGGCGAGGCATCCTAAGGCACAGGATGTACTTACACAATTATATCAAGGTTACTCACTGAACTGAATTTGAGAGGGAAGGAGGGTGAGGGAGCGGGTTGGAATTGGGGAAGGGGTCAGATGAGAAATGTGTGCACATATGTCATTATCAGTTTGTATCTAACAAAGATGTATGCTTACAATGCACGAATTATTACAATAAAAAAATGCTGGTAAAGATGTTCTATCAATTACAGAACAAGGGATCTTAAAGTCTTCAACTATGTTCATAGATTTATCTTTTTATCTGTTCAGTTCTCTTAGTTTCTGTTCCATGTACTTTTGAAGTTCTTATATTAGATCCATATATATTTTTTATTAAATCTTTCTGATGTCATGGCCCTTTTGTCATCATGAAGTGTCCCTTTTTATCTGTGGTAATACTGCATGCTATGTTAGTCAGCTTTTCATCACTGTGACAAAATACCTGAGGAAACCAACTTAAAGGAGTAAAGTTTATTTGACTCACAGTTTCAGAGGTTGTGGTATATGGTCAGCTGGCTCTATTGCTTTTGAGCCTGTGGTGTGGCAGAGCATTATGGTCCCATCTCCTCACTGTTTCCACCACCTCCTAATAGTCCATTCAGCTCTGATTCTATCAAAGAATTACTCCATTGATGAGGTTGGAGTCTCATGATCTAATCACATCTCAAAAACCCCACTTCTGCAATGGGAGCAAGACTTCAACAATAAGCTATTGGGGGACATTCCAGATTCAAATAAGAACATATAAATTAAAATCTATTTTGCTTCATATTAATATAGTGACCTTCTTACGATTACTACCTGTAGAACATATCCTTTTAATTCTTACTTTGTGCCCTTATTTTTTATTTATTTATTTATTTTTGGTACTGGGGGTTGAACTCAGGGGCATTCTACCTCTGAGCTATACCCCCAGCCCTATTTTTTATTCTTTATTTTGAAACCGAGTCTCATTAAGTTGCGGAGTGCCTCACTAGGTAGCTGAGGCTGGCCGTGAACCCGGATCCTCCCGTCTCAGCCTCCCGAATGCTGGGATTACAAGCGTGCGCCACCACTCCCAGCTGACTTTGTGCCCTTATTAAGATGAATTTCTCATACAAAAATAAATGTGACCATGCAAAAACGTGTACATGAGTATTCATAACAAACAGCATTATTTATAATACACAAAAATGTAAGCAATCCAGAGGTGTGTGTGTGTGTGTGTGTGTGTGTGTGTGTGTGTGTGTGTGTGTGATTTTACCATGGGGCTACAATTCCCAGCCCTTTCTATTTTGAAATAGGGTCTCACTAAGTTACCATATGCTGGCCTCGAAGCAGCAATCCTCCTGTCTCAGCCCACCAAGTACTGGGATCACAGGTGTGTGCCACTACACCTGGCTAACAATCCAGATATCTATCAACCAATGGATAGATAAACAAAATGTAGCATACCAATACCATTGAATATTACTCAGCCATAAAAAATTAATAAAGCACTGATACATGTTACAACATGAATGAACCTTGAAAACATGCTAAATGAAAAAAGACAGACACAAAAGGTCACACATTATATGATTCTATTCATATGAAGTGTCTACAGTAGGTAATCTATAGACACAGTAACTAGATAAGCCAGGGGCTGAGGGAAAAGGAAGGATGGAGAATAACTGCTAATGGGACAGGATTTCTTTGTGGGGTGATATAAAAGTTCTGCAGTAAGATACAGCAATGGCTGCACAACTCTATGAAAATACTAAAAACCATTGAACTATACACTTTAAAAAAGCGAAACATCTATGGGTCTTAAACACCAAACCTGAAATTTATTCAGCAAAGAAACACTGGCATAAACACCATTGGTGCCCGTCATTCATCTTAGTCCCCTCCTCTCCAAATCTATTTTCTCTGATGCTGGGATGAGTTATCCTCAAACTGTTCCCCCCAGACTCCTTTGTGTTTTTGCTTCCTGTTAGGTTCTGCCAGTAGGGGGCATTATAAAAGACTGGGAGGCCAGAGGAGGGGAGAACAGACTTCCTACTCTTGCTGATCTTGTTTTTTTTTTTTTTTTTTTTGTGGTACTGGGGATTGAACTCAGGGGTGTTCTACCTCCGAGCTATACCCCCAGCCCTATTTTTTATTCTTTATTTTGAAATCGAGTCTCACTAAGTTGCGGAGTGCCTCACTAGGTAGCTGAAGCTGGCCGTGAACCCGGATCCTCCGGTCTCAGCCTCCCGAATGCTGGGATTACAAGCGTGTGCCACCACACCTGGCTCTATTTTTTATTCTTTATTTTGAAACCGAGTCTCACTAAGTTGCCGAGTGCCTCACTAGGTAGCTGAGGCTGGCTGTGAACCCGGATCCTGCGGTCTCAGCCTCCCGAATGCTGGAATTACAAGCGTGCACCACCACGCCTGGCTTACTGATCTTGTTAGTGTTGCTTGCAAAGCTGCAATGTGGGAGCAGCACTTGCCCCAGGAGTGGCAGCTGGTTTCAGCCTCCAGCTTCTTTCAGCACTGCTAGACCCAGCCTCACTGTACCCTTCAGAGAGTACCAGCAGTAGCCAGATGACTCCATCCTCCCCAGAGGCTTGAGCCCTAGCTCCATGGGCTCCCTATTCTGGGCGTCTGGTTATCTCATTCTCTTCTTTTAATTCCTCTAGCCCTAAAGGTGGTAGCTGCTTCCAGAAGTTATTGTTTCTAGGTGATCTTGGCCTTTGTTTTTGTTTTTCAGCCCTCTAACACTGGTATAACCAATTTCCCTGTAGTAAATTCTCTCTGCTGAAATACCCACTGTGGGTTTTGTTTTTCTGACTGGACTCTAATATGAGGGTCAGTTCATTATATGTCAGTTCAATTCTACTTACTTATGAAAATAGTGTAATCATTCCTTCTGTCCTTCAAAGAATCTGGAATGGATTTGTCAATGTCCTTGGCTTTTTATGAAATGCTTAGCTTCTTGACAACGAAAAACAGGATTCTGGTCATCTGTAACCCACAGTGGGGTTGTGAATACTTAAAGTATCATCTGCGGTTGCTTGGGATGAAGTATCTATTAAAGTAGTTGCTTCTGGGGAGTTGTACTTTACCATTATGGTAGTAATGATGACAACAAGGTCTGTGGGATGGGATAATGTCTTGTAACCACATCGGAAAGCTTACAGAAAGAAAGTGATAGATTTAAGGTTTTAAAGTCTAATATCAAGTCACATTTGGAAAAGCAGAGAACTTTTATGGCAATCCTTGAAGAGTTTCTTACTTTTTTTTTTTTTTTTTTTGCGGTACTGGGGATTGAATTCAGGGGCATTCTACCTCCGAGCTATATCCCCAGCCCTATTTTTTATTCTTTATTTTGAAACAGGGTCTCACTAAGTTGCAGAAGTCCTCACTAGGTAGCTGAGAGGCTGGCCTCGAACCCGGATCCTCCGGTCTCAGCCTCCCAAATGCTGGGATTACAAGTGTGCACCACCATGCCTGGCTCTCTTACTTCTTATAGTTGTAAGACCAATCTTATTAAAAATGTAACTGGATGGGTTGAATATTTATAATGGAAACATAATTCAGAGAGTCAGTAAATCATTTATGTGGCAATCAGGTCAATGGGAACAAGTGGAATTCTGAGACTTGGATTGAGTTTTCTGAACTCTCAAGCTCTTTGAGCAAGTGGAAGCAGCCCCTCTTATGACAGAGAAGATGAAGACTCTCCAATCACCTTATTTGAGGCAGTTGCCTTGCAAGGGGGTGCTTATTCTCCTGAAGACTCGCTCCCATTGTTTATTACTCCCTCATCTACCCCTAAACTAGAGTCAGATCTTAGCATGAAGCATAACAAGTGCAGATTCAGACCTAGGGAGAAATTGTTTACATTTTTTAAAAATCCAGGATTTTGAATGATTCATATTAGTAGAAACCCAGAAATATATGTAAGAATGGATTGTGGGTGTTAGGCCAAAAAGAATAACATAGAATTTTGTATCAGCATTAATATATTGATATGGGTACATTTACTGGCATTCTGGATTCTAGCTGAATATAGAAATGGCTCTAATTGTTTGGATGGCTACATTTTGGACTCAGCAATGGCCTAGATCCCATAAATTTTGATACCAGAACTTCCCTGGGATACTATGTGAAAGACTCTCAAGGCTAAGGAGGTAGCAATGTTGGAGTCAATTTTCATTTGTGACCTGCACATCTACCTCCCTCCCATATCTCCCAAGAAGCCCCAGAGGAGATTACCCTCCCCCAAACAGTAGGAAATACATTATTGAGGAAGATAGAGGGATCCTTGACAAGCTCTATGGTATCAGTCCTCAGGGTTGATAGTGGAAGGTATTAGCATTGGAACAGACATAATAACACCTTTTATTCACTTTTTTAGTGGGGTGGGGGGATGTACTGGGGGTTGAATCTAGGGAAAATCTATCTCTGAGATATACCCCCAGCCCTTTTTATTTTTTGTTTTGAATCAGCGTCTTGCGCTAGGTTTCTAAGAGTCTCGCTGAATTGCTGAGGCTGTTCTGGAGTCTGCAATCTTCCTGTCTCACCCTCCCAAGTACTGGTATTAGAATCATGTGCCACCATGCCCAGCTTATTCACCTTTTAATAATACCTGTCTGCCCCCTTCTCTCTCATTAACACATGTGTATTCTTACTTTACTGTTGCAAAAGTAATTGCTGAAGTGAGATTGTTTACATTTTTTATCTTTATCACTTTTGTCACTGACTAATGTCAGCTAGCTACATTAGGGAGGAGTGAGAATTTCAAAGATTTTTGAAGATAATAGCAGACCAGGGCTCAGAAGTTCTCAAGCCCTCATTCCTATTTAACAAAAATAAAAATGAGAAATGGGGGCAACTATATAAAAAACTACGAGAGCGTGTAATCATTTAGGACTGTCTGCCATTTTTCCAGCTCTACCAGGACCCATAACTCCACCTACAATGTGCTTTTTAAAATTTCAAATTAAGTTACTAGAATTGAGATAGAGAAAGTAGTTAATTTTGTCATTTGTCAAAGGAACGAAATCGACTTTTTTTGGGAGAGCCAAGGCATTTCACTGATAGTTTTAGAACGATTTGTATGTTCTCAGAATTAATGAAACATTATTGATTTACTGAAGTGCCTTACCTTATCACTGATAGGGTAATAAGGGTAATAATTTGCTTCCCAGACTGAAAATAAGCAGTCACTCCTAAAAGGAAAAGAAGATTTGTGATAGTCTGAAAGATAACATATCTTGTAGCAAATCCATATATACTCAAATTTTTAAAAAACTGAATACCATCCTTTTCTTGTTCATAAATGCACCTAGCATTGGTGAACACATTTGGCTCTTGCTGATTAAATAGGTGACTAACTGCTTAACCATTATCCTCTGTGAAAATCTCAACACTTGCCTTGAGGCTTTGCCCATATCATGACTTTCTCATATTTACGACCAGGCCAGGCCTGATCTCAGAAATCCAAGGGTATTAGGGGAAAAAGTGCAGAGGCTGAGACCAGAGGATCTGGGTTCTCGGCCAGCCTCAGCTACTTAGTGAGGCCCCCCGCAACTTAGTGAGACCCTGTTTCAAAATAAAAATTACAAAATAGGACTGGGGGTGTAGCTTGGAGGTAGAATGCCCCTGGGTTCAATCCCCAGTTCCGCCCAAAAAAAAAAAAAAAAAAAAAAAGAAGTACCTCCTATGATGTATGAACTCATGATATTTTGCCTAAGGGTAGGGAGTCATAAACTGACATCAGATGCTTTTCTTCTCTTTTCATTATAGGTTATTCATTTGGTACCTCTACTTATCTCAGATTTGTATGGGGCCAGATCAACAGCTCTATGTAAGAATGGGATGTATGGGAACCCTTTAATTTGCTCCCCTAAACCTGCTCTCAAACTATCACTTCTGGCATCTGCCAACGTATCTTAAGATTATCCACGTTTGCTAGGTGTGGTGGCACATGCCTATAATTCCAGTACTTGGGAAGCTGAGACAGAAGGATCACAGATTCGAGGACAGCCTCAGCCACTTAGTGAGACCCTCAGCAACTTAGCGAGGGTTTCAGAAAATAAAATATAATACGGCTGGGGATATAGCTTAGAGGTAGAATGCCCCTGGGTTCAATTCCCAGTACAAAAAAAAAAAAAAGTGTCCATGTTCCCTCAGAACTTTGGCCCCATAAAAAAGATATGAGGAAATTTTCCCGAGTAGTAAAGTTAGGCGACTTCACTGCTGTGCCTGTGTCACCTGCCCTCCCATTTGGGTTGCAGCTGGGACACTATCAGTGCTCACTCCCCTACTTCTCCATTTCCTTTTTACTTCCAACCATGGTGAACACGGGAGTGACTACAGCACCAATTCTCCAAAATTATCTCAAGACCATTTTACAGCCTTAAAAATTACTGAGAATCTCAAACAGCTTTTGGTTTGTGAGTGTTATATCTATTGATGGTTCCTAATTAGAAATTAAAATTAGAGAAATTGAACTGATATTTATGTATTATTTTAAAACATGATAATTTTACTGCATATTAATGTAAATAACACATTTTATAGAAATTTCTATGCTTTTCAAAAAAATTAGAGTAGCATTGTTTTACATTTTTTAAAATCAATTTCTTTAGTAATTACAGAAGACAGTTGGAAAAAAAAAAGAAGACAGTTGGATTTCACAATCTATTGTAATCTATGAAGAAAATCCAGCAATATACAGATATTTAATTGAAAAAGGGAGGAGTACTTTTTTTTTTTTTACCGAAAGTGGAATTCAGAGGCATTCTACCTCCTAGCTACACCCCTAGCCCTTTTTTTTTTTTTTTTTTTTTAATTTTGAAACAGGATTTCACTAAGTTGCTGAGGCTGGCCTCAAACCTCTGATCCTTCTGTCTCATCCTCACTAGTACTATGATTATAGGCGGGCACCATCATGCTTGGTTTCTGAGGAAGGAGTATTTTAATAACTTTTCCAGATTAATGTGGATAATCTTCTTTGATACTACCCCCAAAACTTGACAAGTACATTTC
>PVLC010034714.1:0-16746 GCA_004027655.1 Graphiurus murinus | reverse complement strand
GTTTATAACATCACGCGATACGATGAAGCGCAGTGGGAGAAGCTGCGGGAGCGGCCTTCCTGTCCTTATCATTCTACCGCCACGACGGCAGACTCCTGCCGTTACCAGGCGCTCTGTGCCATAAAACGCTGCCCGAACGACTTTCCACGTGCAGTACCGGGGCTGCCGTCGGGGCAGCACGATCTGGGCCAGCAGATACGGTAAAACCTGGCCCGTATCTGGCCATTGTTGTTGTTCATGCAGGTGATGTATTGTCGCAAAGGGGGAGAGTGCAGCAGGTTCCCGGTGGTTAAGGCCTTACTCTTCTCTGGTGGCCAGAAGAGACGCATCCTCCCGGAGGCGGCACGTAGTCCCTGTCCTCCGGGCTACCCTTTTGTTGGCCCTGTCGCCCGGCTATGCACAGTGCGGACCGGGGATTTTCGCTAACGGCGCTTCGCCAGTGCGGGCATTCACGATGGTGTGGGCGTGGCCGCCCGGATAAGGCGGCCCGAAATCAGGTCATCATCATCGGCCATTCAGGCGGAGTCTGGCTCATGACTTCAATCATCACGTCCTTGATATTGCCCCAGATTTTCGCCACGTCCAGCAGCGTAATGCCCAACAGACCGGTGGCAAACCAGCAGGCCGCGGCCAGGCCAATACAGCTACAGATTACCGCTAAACCGGCATAATCACTTTTACGCAGCTGAATGTTCAACGAGCTGGCCAGAAACATCAGCACTGCGCTCACGAGCGGCCAGCGCAAAAGTACGACACTGGTAGTAATGGAAGCCATCAACCTATCCTCAACGAAATTTGGAAGCCTTTGACAACCTGGCGAGACTGACGGTGATGCGATGCTCTGGCTATCTTCAGGCAAACAGGAACGTAATGAAACAACGTTTTTGTTTCATCAGCTAATGTGAACTATATCACATTTGTTCTTTTATTCACCAGTCCAAAATGGGAGTTTTCTTGCGCTCATTGACCCTGAAAAGTTCGTGGTTAATAAGGGGGGGGAGAGCTTTCATTGCGAAGGTCGATTATAAGCGATAGTCGAGCGCATTTCTTTTTTAATAAGGTTTAGGTTCTGCGGATTTTATTACATATTCCGGCGAATTATACGGATAAACCGAATTAGATAGTGGGGCTAATCTCATTATGTTGAGAATGTTTCTCACGTCTTGCATTAGCAAGTATTATTCATCATTCATAGTCATGAGGTTTTTACGTCAAAGCGTGGGTTGCTGAGATACCCTGATTCATATCACAGTAAGAGGAATCATCGGGGCCTTTCACCTTGATTAAGGCGTATCGCATGGATAAAAAGCGTAAATGAGTCGTAGCGCGCCACACAAGGCGTTGAGAATTGTTGGCATTGTGCTGGTCATTCTGCTACCGGTGGTGCTGGCATTGTGGTTTGCGCAAATCCGCGCCAAAGCGGAAACCGCCGATCAGCTGCGGCTGTTTTCTCGGCTGGCGCTACAAAAAACGGAGTTGGTTATTCGAGAAGCTGACGAAGCGCGCGATAAGGCCCGTTTGTATCAGGGAGAAGTGTGTTCGCCGTATCATCAGCAATATCTGCTCGGCATTGTACGCGGTCTGCTCTATATCGACGACTTAATCTACGCCAACGGCAGCCATTTTTTCTGCTCCACTGCGGTACGCCGCGAGATGGGGTGGCAAATTCCGGCCGCAACCTATACCAAAAAGCCGGATATCGCGATTTACTACTACCGCGAAACGCCTTTCTACCCTGGCTATGCGATGAACTATCTGCAGCGCGGCCACTATGTGGTGGTGATTAATCCGCTCTCGTTCAGCGCGCTGATATCCAGTGACAGCAATCTCGCCTGGGGCGTGTTTGATACCAAAACGAACCATTTTTTTTCCGTCAGCAAGAACGCCGACCCTGAGGAATTACGTCATCTGATTCGCGCTGAAGAGGCGCTCTTTCAGCAGGATGGCCGCGTTTATGCCATCGCCCATTCCACCGTTCGCCCGATTGCCGTCATCATGTCCACCTCGCGCGTCAGCTATTACCAGAATTTTTATAATCAGGTGACGCTGACTCTGCCGCTGGGGCTGATTTGCAGCGTGTTGCTGTTACTGGTGTGGTCGCGCACGCGGCAGCAGTACCACTCTCCGCGTAATATGCTGCAGCGCGCGTTAAGCCGTCGCCAGCTGTGCCTGCACTATCAACCGATTATCGATATTAAAAATCACCGCTGCGTTGGTACCGAAGCGTTATTGCGCTGGCCGGGGTTTGATGGCCCGGTGATGAGTCCGGCGGAGTTTATTCCGCTGGCGGAAAACGAAGGGATGATCGCCCAGGTTACCGACTATGTCATCGATGAGGTATTTTCCGATCTCGGCGAATTTCTGGCGCGGCATCCGCACCTGTACGTAGCGATTAATCTCTCGGCTGCTGATTTTCAATCCGCGCGCTTGATTGAGCATATCAATGAGAAGGTCCGGCGCTACGCCATCAAGGCGGAACAAATAAAAATCGAAGTGACCGAACGCGGGTTTATTGACGTCCCGAAAACGACGCCGGTGATTCAGGCTTTTCGCGACGCGGGATATGAAATCGCTATCGATGACTTCGGCACCGGCTACTCCAATCTGAACAATCTCCATGCGCTCAACGTCGATATCCTCAAGATTGATAAATCTTTTGTCGATACGCTGTCAAACAACACCACCAGCCACCTGATTGCCGAACATATCATCCAGATGGCGAACAGCCTGCATTTAAAGATCGTCGCTGAAGGCGTGGAAACGGCAGAGCAGGTCGCCTGGCTACAAAAGCGGGGCGTGCAATATTGCCAGGGCTGGCTCTTTGCGAAAGCGATGCCGCCGCAGGAGTATATGCAGTGGCTGGCTAACGACCGCACCAGCCTCTGCCCCTGGCAACAACGTTATCAGGCGGAAATCTGATGGCGATAGTCGGTAGGTGTACGGTCGAATTCGCGGCGGAACACCCGTGAGAAAGTCTGCTGCGATACGTAGCCGAGATCCATCGCGATATCAAAAATAGGGCGCTGGGTGGTTCTTAGCGCTTCCGCAGCGAGCAGCAGACGGCGCTGGCGAATGTAATCACCTAGCGTTTGATGCATCACGGAGCGGAACATCCGCTGGAGATACCATTTTGAGTATCCCGATTTTCTGGCGACTACATCAATGTTAAGTGGTTGATCGATATGTTCATCAATCCATTCAATAAGCGTTTGGATAATATCCTGATGGGACATAAAGCGGCCTCTCTCAATTCTCGATTCGTCGTTTTGTCTGCGGGCGAGTATAATTCCTCAAGTTAACTTGAGGTAAAGCGCTTTATGGAAAAGAAATCTCCCCGCATCAAAATGCTGCTGACTCCCGGCGAAGTGGCAAAACGAACCGGCGTGGCCGTCTCCGCGCTGCACTTTTATGAAAGCAAAGGGCTGATCCACAGCCAGCGCAACGCGGGCAATCAGCGGCGCTACCGGCGCGACGTCCTGCGTGCGGTGGCGATCATTAAGATTGCGCAACGCATTGGTATTCCGCTGGCCACTATCGGTGATGCATTTGGCGTACTGCCGGAAGGGCATAACCTCAGCGCCAAAGAGTGGAAGATGCTGTCGTCCCAGTGGCGGGAGGAGCTGGACCGACGGATTCACACCCTGACCGCGCTGCGCGATCAGCTTGATGGCTGCATCGGCTGCGGCTGCCTGTCGCGCCGCGACTGTCCGTTACGCAACCCGGGCGATAAGCTGGGAGAAGAGGGGACCGGCGCACGGCTGCTGGAAGAGGATTAAAAAACTAAAGCGCCACAACAGGGCGCTTTAGTTGTTTTCCGGTCTTGGTCTTTCGCACTATCCCGCTGGTACGCAGGAGGGTTTCCCCCGACGTCGGCTCACCTCAGTATTGCGCAATATATTGATGGAGGTTCCGGTTTGCGCCGACAACTTAAGTGTGGCTCTTTTCTCTGATTTTGCCGCCTCATGTTGCCGAAAAATTCCCGTCATTCGCTGCCTGTTCCTATAGTTAATTTGAACAAACAGCGGGAGAGGCCCATGTTAACGGTACATCATCTCAATCAGTCACGATCGCAGCGCGTATTATGGGCGCTGGAAGAGTTGCAGCTGCCTTATCAGGTTGTCTCTTATCAGCGGGGAAAGGATATGCTCGCGCCAGCGGAGTTAAAAAGCGTTCATCCGTTGGGGAAATCGCCGGTCGTTGAAGATAACGGCCATATTCTGGCGGAGTCCGGCGCCATTCTGGAGTATTTACAGGAAACCTATGATAGCGCCAGGCGCTTAAAGCCTGAGTCGGTGGAAGATAAACTGCAATACCGCTTTTGGCTGCACTATGCCGAGGGTTCGCTGATGCCCCTGCTGCTGATGAAGCTGGTGTTTTCCAGCCTGGGCAAGCCCCCGGTGCCGTTTGGCATACGCACGCTGGGCAATGCATTAGGCAAAGGGGTACAAAAGGCCTGGCTTAACCGACAGGTTGAGACCCATGCCCGCTTTATTGAATCGCACCTTTCTCGCCAGCGCTGGTTTGCCGGCGCTGAGCTGAGTATGGCTGATATTCAGATGAGCTTTCCGGC
This sequence comes from Graphiurus murinus, assembly GCA_004027655.1. Taxonomy (NCBI): domain Eukaryota; kingdom Metazoa; phylum Chordata; class Mammalia; order Rodentia; family Gliridae; genus Graphiurus; species Graphiurus murinus. The sequence goes on along the minus strand of PVLC010034714.1, from coordinate 12,176 downwards.
AATGGCGCTGCTGGCGCGCGGCGGGGTGGGGGATTTACCGCATCTGACGCAGTGGGTTCAGCGGGTTGAGCAGCGTCCGGCATGGCAGAAGGCGATTGAGCGTGGCGGCCCATTTACCTTACCCGGCGAATGAACCATTACTAAAGCCGATGACAGGGGAAAATTGCTATCAGCGCAATACAAAAATGTTACCGGATTGCGCATGGACGATAACGTTTGCGCATCGGCTGGTTATTTCATGAACGTCATAAGCGAAATTTAGCTAAATCCGACAAACTTCTGTTGAAAAGGCCCGTCTAAAGGCTGGATAATCGTTTGCCTTTTTATTTTGCTCATCATTTCCTCTGCTGACAGGGGGGAGCAAAGTCATTCTTCACACCGTATTGTATGCGCGGAGTTAAACGTTTGCTTTTCACAGCCCCTGGCGCTGCGATGTAGCACAAGGAGATCGCGTTTAACTGGCAGTGGATGGTCCACCTCGCATCCAGACGAACGATAAAAATTCTCAGGGGAAGTTTTCTATGTCTACGCCTTCAGCGCGTACCGGCGGTTCATTAGACGCCTGGTTTAAAATTTCTGCTCGCGGCAGTACCGTGCGTCAGGAAATCGTTGCCGGTCTTACCACCTTCCTGGCGATGGTCTACTCCGTCATCGTGGTGCCGGGGATGCTCGGCAAAGCGGGTTTTCCGCCAGCTGCGGTATTTGTTTCCACCTGTCTGGTTGCCGGCGTCGGCTCGCTGGTGATGGGGCTGTGGGCGAACCTGCCGCTGGCGATTGGCTGCGCCATCTCGCTGACCGCTTTTACCGCTTTTAGCCTGGTGCTGGGCCAACAGATCAGCATTCCGGTCGCGCTGGGCGCGGTCTTCCTGATGGGCGTACTGTTTACCGTCATCTCCGCAACCGGCATTCGTAGCTGGATCCTGCGTAACTTGCCGCAGGGCGTTGCGCACGGCACGGGGATTGGTATCGGTCTGTTCCTGCTGCTGATTGCCGCCAACGGCGTTGGTCTGGTGATCAAAAACCCGCTGGACGGTCTGCCGGTGGCGCTGGGTAATTTTGACAGTTTCCCGGTGATTATGTCGCTGGTCGGGCTGGCAGTGATTATTGGCCTCGAAAAACTGAAAGTGCCGGGCGGTATCCTGCTGACGATTATCGGCGTTTCGATTATCGGCCTGATCTTCGATCCTAACGTTCACTTCTCCGGTATCTTCGCCATGCCGTCGCTGAGCGACGATAAAGGCAACTCGCTGATCGGCAGCCTGGATATCGTGGGCGCGCTCAACCCGGTCGTGCTGCCAAGCGTGCTTGCGCTGGTGATGACCGCGGTGTTTGACGCCACCGGCACGATCCGCGCGGTGGCCGGTCAGGCGAACCTGCTGGATAAAGACGGGCAGATTATCAACGGCGGCAAAGCGCTGACCACCGACTCCCTGAGCAGCGTCTTCTCCGGCCTGGTCGGGGCGGCGCCGGCGGCAGTGTATATCGAGTCTGCTGCCGGTACGGCGGCGGGCGGTAAAACCGGCCTGACCGCAGTGACCGTCGGCGTGCTGTTCCTGCTGATCCTGTTCCTCTCTCCGCTCTCCTATCTGGTTCCGGCTTATGCTACCGCGCCGGCGCTGATGTACGTCGGCCTGCTGATGCTGAGCAACGTGGCGAAAATCGATTTCAACGACTTTGTTGATGCGATGGCGGGGCTCATCACCGCGGTCTTTATCGTGCTGACCTGTAACATCGTTACCGGCATCATGATTGGTTTTGCGGCGCTGGTGATTGGCCGTCTGGTATCCGGCGAATGGCGTAAGCTGAACCTGGGGACGGTGATTATCGCCGCGGCGCTGGTCATCTTCTATGCTGGCGGTTGGGCGATTTAACTTTTCCTGCTAACGGCGGGCGGCTTTGGCCGCCCGTTTAATTTTTAAGCCACATCCTGTTTCCTTTTGCGTTAATCTGAGTAGCGTATTATGCCGAGACATGACGCCTCAGATGTAAAAAAGAAAACGCAGCAAACAGGGAACACATGGAAATATTCTTTACCATACTCATCATGACCCTCGTGGTCTCTCTCTCCGGGGTGGTTACACGCGTACTGCCCTTTCAGGTTCCACTACCTTTAATCCAAATCGCCATCGGCGCGCTGTTGGCCTGGCCTACCTTCGGATTGCATGTTGAATTCGATCCTGAACTCTTTCTGGTTCTGTTCATCCCGCCGCTGCTATTTGCCGATGGCTGGAAGACGCCGACCCGCGAGTTTATTGAGCATGGGCGAGAAATCTTCGGTCTGGCGCTGGCGTTAGTGGTGGTGACGGTGGTCGGTATTGGCTATCTCATCTACTGGATCGTTCCCGGTATCCCGCTGATTCCGGCTTTTGCCCTCGCGGCCGTCCTGTCGCCAACGGATGCCGTCGCGCTGTCCGGCATCGTCGGCGAAGGGCGTATTCCGAAAAAAATTATGGGAATTTTGCAGGGCGAAGCGCTGATGAACGATGCGTCCGGCCTGGTCTCCCTGAAGTTTGCCGTTGCGGTGGCGATGGGCACGATGGTCTTTACCGTCGGCGGCGCGACGGTGGAGTTCTTCAAGGTGGCGGTCGGCGGTATTCTCGCGGGCTTTGTGGTCAGCTGGCTGTACGGGCGTTCAATGCGCTTCCTTAGCCGCTGGGGCGGCGATGAACCGGCAACGCAAATTGTGCTGCTGTTCCTGCTGCCGTTCGCCTCTTACCTGATCGCTGAACACATCGGCTTTTCCGGCATCCTGGCGGCAGTCGCGGCGGGGATGACCATCACCCGTTCCGGCGTGATGCGCAGCGCGCCGCTGGCGATGCGCCTGCGCGCCAACAGCACCTGGGCGATGCTGGAGTTCGTGTTTAACGGCATGGTGTTCCTGCTGTTGGGCCTGCAGCTGCCGGATATTCTCTCCAGCTCGCTGGTGGCCGCAGAGGCGGATCCCAACGTCGAAACCTGGATGTTGTTTACCGATATCATCCTGATTTATGCCGCCCTGATGCTGGTGCGTTTTGGCTGGCTGTGGACGATGCGCAAGCTGAGCCAGCGTTTCCTGAAAAAGAAACCGATGGAGTTCGGCTCCTGGACCACGCGCGAGCTGCTGATCTCCTCCGTCGCTGGCGTTCGCGGGGCCATTACCCTTGCCGGTGTGCTGTCGATTCCTCTGCTGCTGCCGGACGGCAACGTCTTCCCGGCGCGCTATGAGCTGGTATTCCTTGCCGCCGGGGTGATTCTGTTCTCTCTGTTTGTCGGCGTGATTGTGCTGCCGATTCTGCTGCGCCATATCGAGTCGACCGACCATGTACAGCAGCGCAAAGAGGAGCGCCTGGCGCGGGCGGCAACGGCGGATGTGGCGATTGTCGCGATTCAGAAAATGGAAGAGCGTCTGGCGGCGGATACCAAAGAAAACATCGATAATCAGCTGCTGACTGAGGTCAGCTCGCGGGTAATTGGTAACCTGCGCCGTCGCGTTGATGGGCGTAACGATGTGGAAACCTCGATGCTGGAAGAGAGCCTCGAGCGCCGGTTCCGTCTGGCGGCGCTGCGTTCTGAACGCGGGGAGCTGTACCATCTGCGCGCCACCCGGCAGATCAGTAACGAGACGCTGCAGAAGCTGCTGCACGATCTCGACCTGCTGGAAGCGCTGCTTATCGAGGATCAGTAACACCGTACTCGTCCGCGACGGCGCCTGAGTCGCCTTGTCCGGGCTACCGCCCCTCAGACGATTGGGAATCTGTAGCCCGGATAAGGCGTTGACGCCGCGGTTAAGCGTGCCGCTTTCGGCATCTTACTTCAGCCAGAACGCCTTACTGCACTCCAGCCACGCCCGCGCGCTGTGCGACATGTACACGCCTTCCCGCCAAATCATTCCCAGTTCCCAGCGTAGATCGCTTTGTAACGGTATCCAGCAAAAGCTCTGCGGGTCGAGGCGCTGGCAAATCGGCTCCGGTAAAATCGCGACGCCAATTCCGGCCTGTACCATCGCGGCCAGAAAATCCCACTGTCCGCTGCGCACGGCGATACGCGGCTTAACTTCATGCTGAGTAAATAGCCGCATCAGCTGCTGGCTGAGGGCGAAATCCTCGTTGTAGATCACCAGCGGATGTGCGGCGAGCGCTTCCGGCGACAACGAACTGATGCCTTCCCACTGCGCCGTTCTCGGCGTCAGCACGCAGAGCGGATGGCTGAACAGCGAGAGCGTGGTTAAGCCGCTGGCCTCATCAACGGGAAGCGCGGTCATGGCTAAATCCAGTTCACCGTTGCTTACCGCCTGCTGCACGGTCAGCCCGCCGAATTCGGAGATTTTCAATTCCACACCCGCATAGCGCTGGCGAAAGCGGCTAATCGGTTCGGCCATCAACATCCCGACCATCGGCGGAATGCCGAGACGCAGTACGCCCTTATGCAGATGATTAATATCGCTTAGCTCCGACTCCAGCTGATGAAATTCACCAAGGATGGCCTGTCCGCGCTCGAAAACTACCCGACCGGTATCGGTCAGCAGCAGCCGACGACCGTCGCGGATCAGCAGCGTGCAGTTCAGCTCATCTTCCAGATTCTTGAGCATCTTACTGATGGTCGGCTGCGTGACGAACAACTTCTCCGCTGCGCGGGTAAAGCTTTGCTGGCGCACCACTTCGACAAAATAGCGCAGCGTTCGGATATCCATAATTATTCCCTGAGACTATACCTGTGATGATTTTAATTCATTTCTGCCGGGCCCGGCGGCTCTCTATACTGCTCGCCTGTCTTCTTTTTCAGGAATACCGCTCATGGCCTTTGCGCCAGCTCGCGTGACGCCCTTCGTTATGCAACGTCTTCAGGTACCTGTTCAGGTACTGATCTACGCCGGACTGTTCGTCTGCGCTGACTATTTTGTTAACTGGCTGCACCTGCCGCTTCCGGCGAACCTTGTCGGCATGCTGATGATGTTGACGCTGATAGTCTGCCGGGTGATCCCTTTAAACTGGGTACGCGCCGGCGCCCGCTGGCTGCTGGCCGAGATGCTGCTGTTCTTCGTGCCGGCGGTAGTGGCGGTCGTCAACTACGCGCAACTGCTGATGGTGGAGGGCTGGCGCATCTTTCTGGTGATTGGCTTAAGTACCATGATGGTGCTGGGCGCGACGGCATGGGTGGTTGATAAAGTGTATCGCTATGAAGTCAGCAGGATGAAACATGAGTGATTTCCAGCTGAGCGTCCTGTGTCTTCTTATCACGCTGGGGCTCTATTTTGCCAATAAACGGCTTTATCGCCGCTTCCATAAACTGCCCCTGATGCCGCTGGTTTTCACCCCGATCCTGCTGGTGATGATGCTGGTATTCGGCCATATCTCTTATCAAAGCTATATGGGGGAGGCCCACTGGCTGCTATGGCTGCTGGGCCCGGCGACTATCGCTTTCGCCGTGCCGGTGTATGACAATCTGGCGATTATTAAACGCCACTGGATGTCGCTGACGGCCGGAGTAACGACCGCGTCGGTTGTTGCGGTGACCAGTTCGGTGTGGCTGGCGCGACTGTTTACCTTGCCCGATGAGATCCAGCGTAGCCTGGCGGTACGTTCGGTGACCACGCCCTTTGCGCTGGCGGCAGCTAAACCGCTGGGCGGTCAGCCTGATTTAGTCGCCCTGTTTGTCGTGGTCACCGGGGTATTCGGCATGGCGGTGGGTGATGTGCTGTTTCTGCGTCTTTCTATTCGCGAAGGGATGGCTAAAGGAGCGGGTTTCGGCGCGGCATCCCACGGCGCCGGTACCGCGCGATCTTATGAACTGGGGCCGCAGGAGGGCGTCGTCGCCAGCCTGGTGATGATGCTTTCCGGCGTTGTGATGGTATTGGCCGCGCCGCTGGTGCGCTGGGCAATGTTCTGACTATTATTTTCTGTGGTTTATCCTCCGCAAGGAAATAGACCACAGAAAAAATATATATCATCAATATTTATTTCAGTTGTCATTTCATATTTGATATACCTCAACCAATATAATCAGCACTTGAATCGTTGAAAACATGAAGTCATGTAAAAGTAGATGAAGTTTATCCGCCGATGTTAATCTCACTTATTTTACGTTTAAGTGTAACTAAATGTTTCAAAATTGCCTCATTTTAACTTGATTTACAAATATAAATCACTATATTTATTTGCAGTATGAATGAGTGGTTTTTGCAATCTGTTGTTTTTATTTGTTTATTTTTAAATCATGTATTTATCTTATAGGTTAATCTCATTTATGATTTTAGGATTATTCTTCATTAGTTATTGAGGGTAATCTTGTTTTTGGATATCTTATTGAGGTGAGCTTTTATTATTGAATGGATTCATGTGGAGCTTGAGCTTTTGCTTCAATATTTAAAATAATATTGTAAGCAGGCAGTTTATTTCCCTAAGCGCTGATATAACTTATAGATTGAGTTGATGCCTGTTTCCCTTCTCTAATAGAGTGCCATAAACAATTGATGGACTGATTGTTAATCTTAATAAACAGGAGAATACCAATGAAAATGAATGCAATAACTCTGGCTAAAATAGTCGCCTTCTCTGCGGGCTGCTCACTGGTGACAATGGCGCAGGCGGATAACACCATTACTTTTACCGGCACGGTCTCTGATACTACCTGTACAGCCACTATCGATAACGGCGTCTCATCCATTGAGATGGGGACTTCCTCCGTCGCGGATCTGAAGGCGAATACTTATGGCGCGGCCAAGAATTTTTCTTTCACCCTGACCGGTTGCCCGAAAGTGGCTGATGGCGGTAACGCTAAGGCCAGAGTCACCTTTGGCGGTGAAGCCGATGAAACTAATAGCGATTACTTTAAGAACCAGGCTTCCGCATCGCCTGCGACGGGCGTTGCCGTAGCTATTTTTGATAACCAGGGTGCGCTGCTTAAAAATAATACTGAAGGTGCCGATGTGGATATTTCCTCCGGTGCTGCGACCATTCCTTTCACCGTAAAAATGGCGAAAGCAGGCAGTGCTGAACCGACTAAAGGCGCCGTTCAGACAACGGTAACCTACAACGTTACGTACTATTAATTCAGACGCTAATAAATACCAAGGGAAAGGGTAACTCTTTCCCTTACTGGACTCCATTATGAACAGATTATTCTACTTTATTTGTTTTTATTTGTGTGCGTTTGCGGCGCAGGCAAGCGTAGTCGTGGGCGGCACGCGGGTGATATTCGATGGCACACAAAAGTCGACGACGGTATCTGTTCAAAATAAGGATAATGTGACCAATATCGTTCAGTCCTGGATCTCCGTTGTCGATGCGGCCTCGCCAGCGAAAGATTCATTCATCACAACGCCTCCGCTATTTCGCCTGAAGTCCGGAGAGCAAGGATTTGTACGCATTCTACGTTCGGGTAAACCTTTGGCGGAGGATCGGGAATCCATGTTCTGGTTGAATATTAAGGGGATTCCCGCCATGGAGAACGCGCCGGACAAAAATATGGTTCAGTTTGCGATTAATTCCAGGATAAAGCTTATTTTTCGACCCGCCGCATTGAAAAGCGCCATACCAGAAAATTTTGCCGAAAAGCTGCAGTGGTCTGCTGAAGGGCGAGATATAAAAGTGAAAAATGTTTCTCCTCTATATATGAATTTCTCTGAAGTTTTGGTGAACGGCAAAGCAGTACCTGAAGCGTGGTTTGTTGCCCCCTTTTCAACAATAAAAATACCGGTAGCAAATGCCTCTTCTGCGGGCAAAAAGAAAATCACATGGAGCGTGATCAATGATTATGGAATGCCTGGACCGAAATATACCGCCATCATTCAATAACGTTGGAAAGCGTTATACCTTTTTATTGACCAGCGGCTATGCCGCCTTCATTTTCAGCTTTGCCACAATACCTCTCCCGGCGATGGCAGGTGAGTACTTCAATCCCCACCTGCTGGAGGTAAACGAAACCGGTACCTCCGCCGTTGACTTAACCTATATTTCTGAAGAGACGATTCCGCCAGGTGACTACAACCTGGATGTCTATATTAACCATACGTTTGTGGCTTCTGAGTCCGTCATTTTTACGCGACAGGATCAAAATAACGCCGCTTCATCCCGGCCATGTCTTTCCGTCGCGCGCCTGAAAGAGTGGTCGATTAAAACCGAAGATTATCCTGAGCTTACCGTGGCGGGTTCGGAGTGCGCAAAACTGTCTGCGATCCCCGGATGGGAGACGGCGGTACAGCTCTCGCAACAACGAATCGACTTTACCTTACCCCAGGTGGCTTTAGTGCATCGTCCGCGGGGGTATGTTCCGGAAAGCCGATGGCAGCAGGGCATTACCGCCGGGCTATTGAATTACAACATTTCCGGGCAAAAAACCGATCCGCGAAATGGAGGCGTTTCCATCTCCAGCCAGTTTGTCAGCCTGCAGCCGGGGTTGAACGTTGGGCCGTGGCGTTTACGTAATTACAGCACCCTCAATCATAATGACGATGGCAGTCAGTGGGACTCCGTCTATAGCTATATTTCACGCGATATCCACGCCCTGAAAGGTCAGCTGATAGTGGGGCAAACCTATACTTCTTCGGCGGTGTTTGACAGCATCAGCTTCACCGGCCTGCAGCTGAACTCTGATAAAGAGATGCTCCCGGACAGCCTGAACGGCTTCGCACCGGTCATAAAAGGCATCGCGCGCTCGACCGCAGACGTGACGGTTTATCAAAACGGATACAGCATTTATAAAACAACGGTCTCTCCCGGCGCCTTTGAGATAAACGATCTTTATCCCACGGGAAGCGCGGGCGATCTCTACGTGACGGTGAAAGAATCAGACGGTAGTGAGCAGAGCTTTGTGGTGCCGTTTGCTTCACTGGCAATATTACAACGTGAAGGGCAGGTTGATTACGCTTTCAGCGGCGGCAAGACGCGCTCGGGAAGCGCGGGCGGAAAGGAGTATCAGTTTCTGCAATCCAACGTTGCCTGGGGAGCGTTGAGCAACGTCACGCTGTACGGCGGCTTTCAGCAATTAGAGGATAAATACAGTAATCTCCTGCTGGGGGCCGGGTTTAATTTGGGTTCAGTCGGGGCGCTCTCTTTTGATGCTTCTCAGTCCTGGGCTGACATAAAAGAAAATTCCTCATCGGATAACGCCTCATCCAGCGAAGGGCAGTCATACCGCGTGCGCTTTAGTAAAGATTTTCCACAGACGGGGACAAACTTTTCCGTTGCCGGGTACCGTTACTCAACGCATGGTTATTATTCTCTGCAGAACTTTATCGATCGGGCGGACTCTCATCGCGCCTGCTGTTCGTCATCCGGTCGGACTAAAGACCGCTTTGACGCTTCAGCGTCGCAGATTTTCTCCGGATTCGGTTCACTCTCCCTTTCGCTGGTCAGTGAGTCTTACTGGAATAACTCGCGGATGGAGTCGCTGGGCGTGAGTTATAGCAATACGTTTGGCCGGATGTCCTACTTCATTAACTACGCCTATAACCGCAATGTGCAGAGCAGCGGCCAGAATGAAAATAGCTCGCCTTCCAGCGACAGCATTATTTCGCTAACCGTGAGTATTCCTTTCGGCGCCGATATATCAGCCAGCTACAATATGAACAGCAGCCGGGTGGGAGACACCACTCACAGTCTTGGTTTAAATGGCTCCGCTTTCGCCGATCGTTCTCTGAACTGGAACGTGCAGGAGGGATATAACGCCAGCGATAAAAGCACCTCAGGGAACATCAACCTCAACTACCAGGGCTCAAAAGGTGAAGTCACCGCCGGATACGGTTATGACAGCAATAGCGCCCACTATAATTATTCGCTACGCGGTGGGATGCTCGCCCATTCCGGCGGGATAACGCTGTCACGCTATCTGGGCGAGAGCGTTGCGCTGATTGAAGCGCCTGGCGTCAGGGATATCGCGGTACGCGGGCAGACTAACGTCATGACCGATTCTGCCGGGTATGCCGTAGTGCCTTTCGTTCGTCCTTATCATGAAAACAATCTCTCCCTTGATGAACAGCAGGTCTCGGGAGCGGAAATAGATAATATCGTCAGAACGGTGGTCCCGACGCGCAATGCGATCGTAAAAGTTAAATATGATACCTGGATTGGCTATAAGGCCATGATAACCTTGCAATTTCATCATAAAGATGTGCCGTTTGGCGCGGTGATTACGCTAGAGGATGAAAGTCAGGAGTATAAACAAAAACGCAGCGCTATTGTCGGTGATTCCGGGCAGGCCTATTTGACCGGGCTGCCAGAAAAAGGCCGCTTATTTGTGAAGTGGGGCGATGCTTTAACTAGCCAGTGTTATGTCAATTATGATTTATCATCTAACAAATCAATTGACGATATTGTTTTTTATACGGCGGATTGCCGATGAACAATCTCAATATATTGTGTTTTGAGCACACAACTAAAATGATAGCGATGCGGATACACCATGCTCAATCGCCATTGCGGCTAGCGATAGCTGCAATAGCAGGGCTACTGGCCAGTGCTTCATCTGCCTGGGCCTATGACGCTACGAGTACCGTCAATTTTAATGTCACCGGCAATATTGAAGAACCTGTCTGTGAGGTTTTTGTAAAACCGTCCAATGCTATCAGCCTGGGGACGGTTTCTTCTCAGCGTCTGACCGGTAAACCGGGGGCCAGTAGCGATACCACAACCGTTTCCCTGGCATTTGATAACTGCTCAACCGGTACGTCTTCAGTGACGATAACGTTTAGCGGCGCTCCGTTTGATCGTACTTATCCCGCAATTTATGTCAGTGAGCTGATTGATGGGGCAAAGGATGTTGGCTTACAGCTTGTGAGTGCCGCGGATGGGAAAACGCTGGGTCCAAACGAGAGTTATACCTATGCATTTACGGCCTCCCCTGGCGGGCACGCCTTTGATATGGCGGCCAGAATGTATACGCCATACGGCAAAGTAACGCCAGGAAACGTTGCCTATACGGTCACTTTCAACGTGTCATACAAATGACGGAAGGTGTTTAGGGATATATATGAATAAATATTTTTTATTACTATTGATGTTGGTTTTCCCTATTTATGGTTGGTCCTGTAGCTCGGGGGCCAATTATGGTGATGTGACGATGGCAAATCTACCCGAACAAATATTAATTAATGCGGGGAGTTATTCTGCCGGAACGGTCCTTTATGACTCCGGGAGAATAACGCGTTCGAATACTCAGGTCTGGAACTGTGAGGGGAAGATGTATGCCCGTTTTGAATGGTCTTCAGCAAATGCAGGCGCACTTACTGGCGATCATATCTATACGACATCCGTACCGGGTATTGGTTTAAGAGTGAAAGTCTGGCTGAATATTACCGGTGAATATGATGGCGATACTGACGATTTTCTCCCTGATTACACTGAGCATTATATTGGCGACTCAGAGTTTTATCTTGGAAAACCAGGGGGGTTTTTAGATATCTATGCCACAACAAACTATTCACCCGCCTACCAGCTACAGCTGGTGGCCACGGGAGGCGCAATCGCCAGCAACAGCTCTCTGTCGATAAAGGACCCTATCTCATCGGTTTCGCTTAAAGATAGCACTGGCACGATGGTTATTTCCCAACTGCACATCAGCGGTACGACGCAAATCAAGCTGACGCCGATGGGCTGTACGGCAGGTACGACCGCGTTGAATTTCCCTATGGGCTCCGTGAAAACGAGTGAGTTTACTCTTTCCTCGACAGCCGGCTCCGCCCAGCAAACGCTGATGCTTTCCTGCGAACCCGGAACCAATATATCAATGCGTGTGACGGCGACTGAAGCCGAAGGCGATAATCCGAACAGGAGCGTTATTGCGTTAACGGCGGGGGAAAACGTAGCAACCGGTGTGGGTGTGCAGTTAAGCCTCAACGGGAAGGTCATACCGTTAAACACCAGTTTTTATTTAAGTACATCCAGCAGAAGTGTAACGTTGAATGCCGGAGCTGAGGCCAGCTACGCAACCTTCACCTACCCGAATAATCCCGGCGGCGCTGCTGCATCGAACTCGCTCATCTTTTCGACTAACTATTACAAAACCGGGGCTGAAGTGACGCCTGGAACGGCCAACGCCAGCGGAACGATAACATTTACCTATAACTAGAATCACCCCTACCCCAGCCGTCAGGCCGGGGTAGGGGTAATCATTAATGCGCCTGACCTTTCTCAATACCGATCCCGGTCTGAGAACGAATAAACTGGGCGCGGAACAGTTCACGCTCGCGCGCGCCTTCCGCG
>PVLC010034713.1:0-16753 GCA_004027655.1 Graphiurus murinus | reverse complement strand
CAGCCCTCCCACCTGGAGCAGGAGGTGCAAGATAAGCCAACCTGTCAATCAATCGGAGGCCTGAAAGTTATCATTGTGAAGGAAACAACCCACTTATATGAATAGTTTTGTTGTATTTGAAAAACAAAATCGCTCATCTCACAGACACAAATTCATGCCTTACTGACATTTGTGTTCCTTAATAAGTACTTCAAGCCTGGAGTGGTGGTGTACGCTTCTAATCCCAGTACTTGGGAGGTTGAGACAGGAGGATCCGGGTTTGCAGACAGCCTCAGCTACTTAGTGAGGCTCTCCACAACTTAGTGAGACCCTGTTTCCAAATAAAGAATGAAAAATAGGGCTGGGGGTGTAGCTCGGAGGTAGAATGCCCCTGAGTTCAATCCCCAGTGCCGCAAAAAAAAAAAAAAAAAAAAAAAAACCTGAAATTTAGCAATCCTGCCCTTGTATTATTATCCCATGTTAAACTTATGAAAACTAAAGCCGGGTATGGTGGCGCACACTTGTAATCCCAGTACTGGAGGCTGAGACTGGGTTCGCAGCCAGCCTCAGCTACCTAGTGAGGAGGCACTCCACAACTTAGTGAGACCCTGTTTCAAAATAAAGAATAAAAAATAGGTCTGGGGGAATAGCTTGGAGGTAGAATGCCCCTGAGTTCAATCCCCAGTACCACAAAAACAAAAAACCAAACCAAAACAAAAAACTTATGAAAGCTACATCAGAGCTGAAATGGGAAACAAAAATCAAGATAGACCCTTAAGAAATAGAAATATTCTCTAAAGAGAGCTGCCTAGCAAATAATACCCTGGGGCAAAATTGGCCATAGCTCCCTTTAGAATAGGAACTTAATGGTATTTTTGTTTATAGAGTTTTTTTTCAAGCTGTGAATATATAAATCAAGAATAAAAGCTAAAGCATGATGGTGCATGCTATAATCCCTGTACTTGGAAAGTTGAGACAGGAGGATTGCAGGTTCAAGACTAGCCTCAGCAACTGTTTCAAAAGAAAAAATAAAAAGGGCTGGGACTGTAGCTAGGAAGTAGAATAGCCCTGGATTCCATCTCCAGTTAAAAAAAAAAAAAAAAACCACCAGCCAATGTGTTTTCTCTGACCTGATGACAGTAGTAATAATAGTGGACATCTGCTTTATTCCATGTATTAGACAATGCTGGGGACGGAAGCCAGGCCTCCTGGCAGGTTAGGCAAGCGCTCTACCTCTGAGCTACATGCCCAGCTCTTTGGGCACTTTTAAAATTTATTTATTTATTTATTTTTTGCGGTACTGGGGATCGAACCCAGGGACATTCTACCTCTGAGCTACACCCCCAGCCCTATTTCTTATTCTTTATTTTGTTTTGTTTTGTGTTTTTTTTTTTTTTTTTTTTTTTTTTTTTTTTTTGCAGTACTGGGGATTGAACTCAGGGGCATTCTACCTCCGAGCTACACCACCAGTCCTATTTTTTATTCTTTATTTTGAAACAGAGTCTCACTAAGTTGCGGAGTACCTCACTAGGTAGCTGAGGCTGGCCGCGAACCCGGATCCTCCGGGCTCAGCCTCCCAAATGCTAGGATTACAATCATGCGCCACCATGCCCAGCTTATTCTTTGTTTTGAAACAAGGTCTCATTAAGTTGCGGAGGGTCTCACTAAGTAGCTGAGGTTAGCCGTGAACCTGCGATCCTCTTGTCTCAGCCTCCCAGGTACTGGGATTATAAGCGTGTGCCACTACTTCCAGCTCTTTGGGCAGTTTAAATGAATTACCTTATTTAGTTCACAGAATAGTACTAGTTACCTGTATTTAAAGATGAAAAAAATGAGCTGGGTGTGGTGGCACATGCTTCTAATCCCAGTACTTGGAAGGCTGAGACTGGAGGATCACAGGTTCAAGACCAGCCTTAGCAATTTAGTGAGACCCTCAGCAACTTAATGAGACCATGTTTCAAAAGAAAAAATAAAAAGGGATGGAGGTATATGTTGCTTAAAGGTAGAATGCCCCTGGGTTCCATCCCTATTACTAAAAAACAAAATAAAAGAATGAAAAAATGAGTTTTGGGTAAAATACTTACCCAAATTTACATACTTATTAACTAGTAGAGTCAAGCCCAGGTCTTTACTGACTTTTGGAAGATGAAATTTCATATTAAGAACTATAAAATTAGGCAGGCATGGTGGCATATGCCTATAATCCCAGTACTTGGGAGGCTGAGACAGGAGAATCACAGGTTTCAGACCAGACTCAGCAACTTAGACTCTCAGCGACCTAGTGTGACGCTATTTTAAAATAAAAAGTAAAAAGGGCTGGGGGTGTAGCTTGGAGGTAGAATGACACTGGATTCAATCCCTAGTACCTCACACCCAGGGGGGGAAAAAGTTTATTTATTTATTTATTTATTTATTTTAAATATAAGATGCCACTGGACATGATGGTACACATCTGTAAAGCCAGAGACTTGGGAGGCTGAGGCCAGAGGATCCCAAATTGGAGGCCAGCCTGTGTAACTTGTTGAGACCCTGTCTCAAATATAATAAAAAAGATGTAGCTCAGTGGTAGAGCACTTGCCTAATAGACTTGAGTTCAATCCCCAGTACTGGGGGGAAAAAAAGTATATAAGAGGCTATATCTGAGTTTTGGTGAACTTCTATTAAAATTACTAGTTATTGAGTAGATTGTGCTCTAAAATTGGTCTTTCTGGGCCTCTGTTCAATTGGGTTTTAGTTATGAAAGGGTTTTTTTTAATTGTTTGTTTGTGATACTGAGGATTGAACCCAGGGTCATTCTACCTCTGAGTTACACTTCAGAACTTTTTTTTTTTTTTTTTTTGCAGTACTGGGGATGGAACCCAGGGGCATTCTACCTCTGACCTACAGCCCCAGCCCTATTTTTTATTCTTTATTTTGAAACAGGGTCTCACTAAGTTGCGGAGGGCCTCACCAAGCAGCTGAGGCTGGCTGAGAACCCAGATCCTCCAGTCTCGGCCTCCCAAATGCTGGGATTACAAGCATGCACCACCACCCCGGCTCAGAACTCTTGTTTTCTAAACAGAGTTTTGCTAAGTTGCTGGCCTCAAACCTGCGATTTTCCTATCTCAGCCTCCCATGTGCTGGGATTGCAGGTACATGCCACTGTGCCCGGCTGAGAGTGTTTTATGTTTTGTGTATTCTGGCATAAAAAATTATCCCCTAAAGTTAGCAGTGGAAAACAACAGACATTTATCGTCTCCTGGTGTCTGAGCGGGGATGCCTGGGGCTGCTGGCCTGGTGATTCTGGCCCAGACTCCCTCGCCAGCTTCAGTGAGGCCGTTGTGCAGGGCTTTGGGCATCCCCAGGGTCCACCAGGATGCAACCATCCCCTTCCGGGTCACCTCCGTGTCCTGGGGATGCTGAATTGAGTGCCTCAGTCTCCCTCTGCTCTTTGCCGTCCGGGACTCCCAAGAGGAGGCTCGCAATATGGAAGCAGGCTTTGCTCTGGGTGACTGGTCCAAGCAGGACCGAAAGACAAGTGACCCACAAAGGAAGCACTTGCTTCCTAAGCTGACCTTAAGGGACCTACCATTGCTTCAGCTGCATTCTAGCAGTTAGAATAGAGTCACAGTCCCGCCCACACTCAAGAGCAGGACTGTAATCCCAGTACTTGGGAGGCTGAGACTGGAGGATCGCAGGTTGGAAGCAAGTCTCAGCAACTTAGCGAGACCTTGTTTCAAAAAAAAATAAAATAGGGCTGGGGGTGTAGCTCGGAGATAGAATGCCCCAGTTTCAACTCTAGCACACAAACACAAATACACACACACACACACACACACACACACACACACACACACACAGAAAAAAGGAAGATGAAGCTGTTTGGGAGCCTTTCTGGAGGCTGCTTACTACACATGCCTTAGTAGGCTAAGATTCCTGAGTTCAAAGGGTTTTTTCTCTTTATTCCAATGATAATTAGGTTATTAGATTCCAAACAAAGCTTAGCTTTGTTTGCTTAACTTACAAGCAAACAAACAAAACCTGTAACTAGAAGATTGGAAAGATGAAATCAAATGTAAAATATCTTTAATGCACAACTACATCAAAGTGCCAAAGTGCTAGTCAACTTCTCAGCAAATATCACATTCTGTCCTAATATAGTTCAAATGTAGGTCCAAGCTACATTGATTGGGCTCCAAATGAAAGGCCACAGAAATAAGCAAAGAACACTTAGAAAAATGGTAGCATATCACTATCTGAACATAATTGTGAGTCCTCAGTACTTCAACTTTATGGCTAACTTTTTTTTTTTTTTCAGGGGCATTCTACCCCCCAGCTATACCCCCAGCCCTATTTTTTATTCTTTATTTTGAAACCGAGTCTCACTGAGTTGTGGAGTGCCTCACTAGGTAGCTGAGGCTGGCCGCGAACCTGGATCCTCTGGTCTCAGCCTCCCGAATGCTGGGATTACAAGCGTGCACACCACGCCCGACTTATGGCTAACTTCTGAAATCATGTAACAACTAACTAGGCAGAGATTCCTATGGAACAATCTCAGCAATACATGTTTAAGAACAGTTTGAGGAAGGGGGCATTACTGTCTTCTACATGCAATGAGTTAGTTTTGAAGGTTTTTTTTTTTTTTTTTTTTGCAGTACTAGAGATGGAACCCAGGGGCATTCTACCTCCAAGCTATACCCTCAGCCCTATTTTTAGTCTTTATTTTGAAGCAGAGTCTCACTAAGTTGTGGAGGGCCTCACTATGTAGCTGAGGCTGGCTGCGAACCCAGATCCTCCTGTCTTAGCCTCCCAAGTACTGGGATTACAAGCGTGCGCCACGACGCCTGGCTTGAAGTATTTTTAATTAGTTGTTTTAAAGAGAAATATACACTTTAGACCTAGTAGTTTAAATGAAATGGTGATTTTTCCAAATTTTAAATTAGTTTTGAATGTTAGGTATTTTCATGCTTATAAACTCATTCTGCCTCTATATTATTTTACACTTATAGCTTACAATGGCATGATCAGATTTAGTTATCTTTCATTCTTTATTACTAAGTATGAATGTATCATCCTATGAGGGGGTTGCAAAATGTTTTTCCTTGACTTACAATGTGAAAATTATCTATGTTTGCGAATATTTTATATTTTCCAATTAATCAGTAGTTTATTATCACCAATTGACATAGAAGTTTGACTCATGAACTAAATTTATCTTAATAAAAATGTAATTTTATTTTCTTTATTCTTTTTTTCCAGACTGATAATAGAAATTTGCCTTTTGTGTGTGTGTGTGTGTGTGTGTGTGTGTGTGTGTGTATTACTAGGGATTCAACTCAGGGGCATTCTGCCTCTGAACTGCAGCCCTAGCCCCATTTTTTTATTCTTTATTTTGAAACAGGGTCTCACTAAGTTGTAGAGGACCTTACTAAGTAGCTGAGTCTTGCTGCAAACCTGCAATCCTCCTGCCCCAGCCTCCCAAGTACTGGGATTACAAGCATGTGCCACCATGCCCAGCTAAAATTTGCCTTTCTTAAAAATAATATTATTTCAGGACTGAGGATGTAGCTCAGTGGTAGTGCTTTCCTAACATGCACGAAGCCTTGGGTTTGATCTCTAGCGCTGCAAAGGGTCATCATCATCATCACTATCATCATCATCACCATCTTTGATAATGATAATATGTATTTAGGCTTTTTTCTGTGTGTGTGGTACTGGGGATGGAACCCAGGGGCCTTTTTCCTCCAGGATACACCCCCAGACCTGTTTTATTTCTTATTTGGAAACAGGGTCTTGCTAAGTTGCTGAGAGCCTTACTAAATTGCTGACGCTGGCCATGAACCTGCAATCCTGTCTCAGCCTCCCAAGTACTGGGATTACAAATATGCACCACCATGCCTGGCAATTTTTAAGAAACATATTTTAAATTTAGACTTCATCTTGACTTTATCAGGAAAAGAAGATATTCCTTCCTTATATCACTTAATTGGACATTCATCTTGTATAAATGATGTGGTATTTTTAGTCATATTTTTAAAAATAGAACTAAAGGGCTGGGGGTTATAGCTCAGTGGGACAGCACTTGTCTAGCATACATGAGTCCCTGGGTTTGATCCCCAGCACTGCAAACAAACAAATTACAAGGTGATCTCTTTTACTATTTTTAATATCCAGCTGTTCAACACCTCTTTATGTCTTGTGAATTCTGATTTTGTCATTATCCGTACTGTGATCAGAAATGTATTTTCACCTTTGCATGCTTTATTAATAGGGCTTATAACTGAGCCGGCCGTGGTGGCGCACGCTTGTAATCCCAGCATTCAGGAGGCTGAGACCAGAGGATCCGGGTTCACGGCCAGCCTCAGCTACTTTGTGAGGCACTCCGCAACTTAGTGAGACTTGGTCTCAAAATAAAGAATAAAAAATAGGGCTGGGGGTGTAGCTCGGAGGTAGAATGCCCCTGAGTTCAACCCCCAGTACCGCAAAAAAGAAAAAAAAAAAAAAAGTGTCTCAGATTATCTCCAATTTCTAATTCAAAGTTAATTTTGTATGTTAAAAGAGTTCTCAAGAGAGAGTTCTTCAAGTATGTTTTTTATTTTTATGACAGAGACCATATCTCTAGAAATCACTTTTAAATGGGCCAGGCATGGTAGCACATGCCTGCAATCCCAGTACTTGGGAGGCTGAGATAAAAATATCATAGGTTCAAGAACAGCCTCAGCAACTTAGTGAGACCCTGTTTCAAAATAAAAAGGTACCAGGTGTTATGACACACACCTGTAATCCCAGTACTTGGGAGACTGAGAGAAGAGGATCACAGATTCGCTGCCCACCTCAGCAACTTAGCAAGGCCCTCTGCAACTTAGTGAGACCCTGTTTCAAAACAAAAAATTATAGAGCTGGGGTATAGCTCAGCAGCAGAATGTCCATGGATTCAGTCCCCAGAACCATAACCACTAAATATAAATAAATAAATAAATAAATAAATAAATAAATGGCTGGGGGTGTAGCTTGAAAGTAGAACGTCCCTGCGTTTAATCTCTAGCACCTAAAAAAAAAAAAAAGGTAGGTAATAGATATATGGTTCACTTCAAAGTTATATAAAAAATAGAAGTACAGGTTATATAAATGTGTTTTTTTAAAAAAGAATTAGTTAACATAGGGTTATGGAACCTAATTTTGTACCTAACCAATCCATTGATCAACAAGCACTTACTGAATATCCACTATCACCCAGCCCTGGGGTAGGTTGCTATTTGCTGATTATATAACTATAGCTAACTCTAATTATGTATGTAATGCATCTATATGTGATATATGTAGTATATATAATATATGTATTTTATACGTACAAATTATAGTTATATATACTTATGCAAAGAGTTTTTAATTTAGTAGTCTAATTGAAGATGTAAGATTTATACAGTAAAGATAATTTAAAATTAAATTAAATTAAGAGAAAAGTTGTACATTATAAATGCAATAGAAGTAAATATAAAGCAATTAATAAGTGCTTGTGCAGTCAAGTTAAGTTAAAAGTAAAGGGTAAATCTGAAGCTGACAGTTGAGAGATGAATAGGATTTCAGTGAGAGGCTTTGAGCAGAGTGTTCTTGGCTGGAGAAGGAGAACAAGCCAAACAACAGAAGTGGGAGCTAACAGGGTCCCTGGAGGCAACCCTAATGGGACTGAGGATTCACTTGGGGAGTAGTGGAAACTGCATTTGGATAGCCACAGGAGGAATCCACCAAAAAGCAAGTCGGAGTAATTCAGATTCAATGCAGAAAGGAATAGGGGTCCACTACAGGTTCTTGAGGAAAAGAGTTGCAATGGTAGTATATTTTTAGGGATCTTTTTACCAGTGACTTAAATGGAAATATCATTAACTAAATAGTTATGAGCCCTTTTCTTGGCAAAGATGTCAAACAGTAACAGGGAAAACAAAACAAAAAACCCAGGACCTCTTAAGTTCCATTTGCTTGAGTTCATTTATATTATCTTTATTCCACCCAAAAGGATAAAAAGTAGAAAATAAAACACTAGAAGGAAGGTAAAGCCAAAATAGGCGGGAAGAGAAGAAGAAAGGAGCAAAAAAAAAAAAAAATCTATTTATGGCATACCTTCTACTTGAGACATCAGACATAAAGAAACGCCAGCTCATGTGTCCAAGGACATTACAAAACAATCGAGGTGTCAAGAAATATATGTTAGGCCTGGGTGCAATGGAGCATGCCTGCAACCCCAGCTACTTGGGAGGCTGAGGCAGGAGGATCACAAGTTTAAGGTCAACCTGGGGAACATAGTGTCTCCAAATAAAAAGGGCAGGGATGTAGCTCAGTGGTAGAGTGCTTGCCTAATGTGCATGAGGCCCTGGATTCAATCCTTGGCACTGGAAAAAATAAACCACATGCTTTTTTTTTTTTTTTTTTTTTTTTTGCGGTACTGGGGATTGAACCCAGGGGTCTACCTCCGAGCTACACCCCCAGTCCTATTTTTTATTCTTTATTTTGAAACAGGGTCTCACTAAGTTGCGGAGTGTCTCACTAGGTAGCTGAGGCTGGCCGCAAACTCAGATCTTCCGGTCTCAGCCTCCCAAATGCTGGGATTACAAGTGTGCGCCACCATGCCCGGCTAACCACATGCTTTTTATCATATCATTTTTATAAATTTGCCACAGAAGTGTGGGTCACCTCTCAGGTACATGAATCAAAGTGGGTTTCCTGGAACAGGTAGTATTTTTTGTAAATCCCAGCATGGCTGTGTTGCCAGAGTGAAAGGAGCCAGGTGACTGCCACGCTGATCTTGGATGGCCCATCCCTGCTAAAGATCAGGGTTCCTGTAGAAAAGGGAGAGAGGGGACTCGGGCCAATGGAAGGAGCTGCTATGCCTGGTTCAGGTAGCAAGGGGACAGCTAGCTACTACGCAGAGTCCATGTGTGTCCTCTGCCCAGAGTGGCTGGGGATGGATCTTCACAGGAATCATCTGGCTGATGAAATACAAGAACCACTTGGCAGGATAGCAGGAAGAGCGAGTAAACACAGAGGAGAGGTAGAAGTCTATTTATCTAGTAAAGGGTGAACTTGAAGAAGTGAAGACTCTCTTGTGACATCCCCACCTTTCGTTTTGCTTTGTGATGCTGGGATAGAACCCAGGACCCAGCACACGCTGGGCAAACGCTCCACCACTGAGCCACACCCCACCTCTCCCACTTTTGGCTTTGCATTTATGTTAAGTAGGATTTTTTTTTTCATATTTAGTTATATGAAAAACTCTCATTTCCTCATTCCTTCTGCTGTCATTATACCTTGTTCCCTAGCAATTAAAATTCAAACTTCAAGGCTGGCCATACATTTGCTCTAAATCTTCTATTACCCAGCTAGTGTTGATACACTTAATCTCCCTTAATGTGGCAAGTAATGAGCTCAATTGGCTGGAAAACCTCAATGCAAAGAGAACAGACACTTTTACTATATAATTCACGGATGTTTCCCTTGATTCCCATTATTCCTGCCTTAAAGACCTATGATCTCAAATATCAGTTGGTTCCTCACAGCCACTGGCCACAGAGTGAGCAGTTTCTCCTTAGGCATATTTACTTACTAAAACATCAATATCTAATTAATTGGACTGAGAGTTTAACGTGCAAGCTTTCAAGCAACAATTTGTCTTTATTATTAAAAAGCACAATGCAGCCAGGCGTGGTGGCACATGCCTGTAATCCCAGTACTCGGGAGGCTGAGACAGAGGATGACAGGTTTGAGGTTAGCCTCAGCAACTTAGTGAGACCCTGTTTCAAAATAAAACATAAAATAGGGCTGGATTCAATCTCAGTACCACAGGAAAAAAGCAAGAAAACAAACAAACAAACAAACAAACGCTTGATATTCTAGAAGGGTCTACGAAGGCTTCTGCAAAGGTTTATTAGTTCTGCAACAGACCATCTAAATATTTAATAGCACCCAAACATGGTACTAAATGGGCTCTGTTTGTAAAAAGAAACAGTACCACTTCACACACTGCTGCTGGGTTTTGGATAAACAGGTATTACATGGTGTTGGGAAACTGATCATTCTAGTTTAAAGACAAAACAGGTTCTTCCTGTGATTCTTCCCAGCATGGTGGCAGTTTTCCACTGTTTTTTCTCCTGATTCTCCTCACGGTCTTTTCCTTGCTTCGAACCTTTCTCCTTGGGTTCCAGGTGTCGAGCATCCCAGAGCTTAATTTTTGCATTTCTTTCCTAGGTTGCGCTCACATAGTCTTCGGGTTTTCAGGACTGCCTCTGTGTTGACAACTCCAAGTTTCTATCTGCAGCTCAGACCTCTCCTCTGCACTCCAGTCCCACACATTCCCCACCTTCCACAGCATCATACAGATATCTATCAGGCATCTGGGACTTAATGTGCCCCCCAAATTTGTGATTCCCCCCCTAATAAAAACTACAACTACCATTATCTTTTCCATCTCAACAAATGGCAGCTCCATCCTTCCAAATGGCTTGGGTCAAAAACATGTTCTAGCCGGGCATGGTGGCACAAGCCTGTAACCCCAGCACTTGGGAGACTGAGACGGGAGGATGGCAGGTTCAGGACAGCCTCAACAAGATAGCAAGACTCTGCAACCTAGCAAGAGCCTGTTTCAAAACAAAACAAAAATAGAAAGGGCTGGGGGTGTAGCTTGGAAGTAAATGCCCCTGAGTTCAATCTCCAATACCAACACAAAAAAAGAAAAGAAAAAGTGGTGTTCTCTGCGGCTCTTCTCTTTTCTCTCCCTGAGGGGGCCTGACTGGCTCGCCCTTCATGCTCCATCCACCCCAGACTCCTCACCACTCCTTCCGACACTGCCATCGTCCCTCCCCGGGACTCTCACGATAGTCTAACCGGTTTTCCTGCTTCTGCTTTGCCCTCAACCCCTACATCTAAGGCCTGTCTTAAGTGCAGCAGCCAAGACAGCCCTTCTCAAGTCTGCCAGGCTCAGAACCTCCATGTTCTTCCCATCCTGGATGGGGCCCAAGTCTTAGGATGGCCTCACAGGCCTGTCATGGTCTGTCTGCTCCTGCGTCACTCCCCACCCACCTCTCTGCAAGACCTCTGCATTCTTGGTCCTCTACCAAGGACTCTTTCTCCAGACACCCTCGGCGCCATCTGCAGGTCTTAAAGTCACCTTGTCAGCAAGTCTTCGCATGACTAACGTATTTGAAATTGCACCTCCCACCCTCACCCCACACTTTATCTTCTGTCTCTTCTTTTTCTCTGTAGCGCTGCTCACCTTCTGCGGTATATTCATTCTCTTTGTTTATTGGCTTATTGTCTGCCTCCCCTCCCTAGAGTGTGAGGTGCATGAAGGCAATTTTATTCACCTAGACCGGTGCCTAGCACACAATCAGCACTCAGTAGATACACGCTGAGTGAATGAATGAATGCACGGGGACAGCTGATGCCCACCTAGGGCAGAAGTACTATTAATGAGCTTAATGAGCTTGCTTTCAGGAAGGATAGATTTCTTACCAGCAGCCGCCATGTTGCTCCCTTTTTGACCTTACCTCGGCTGCATTCGATAAATACTTAGTGAATTGAATTGAATGTCTGTTGTAGAGCACAGACAGAAGCCTGATCCTAGTTCCTCCACTTTCTAGATGAATACAGAAGAGCATGTAAGTTTTCTGAGCCCAGTATCTTAATAAAATAGGAATGATACATACAATAGACATTATATATAGGGTTTTGTAAGCATTAAATGAGTAAACTTATTTAAAGCATAGAATGGTGTATGGTACATATAACTGTTGATGGGTGATGCTGGTGATTACAGTCCTATGAAACTCATAAGAAAATGAGAATCTGAGCCAGGCGTGGTGGCGCACACTTGTAATCCCAGCATTTGGGAGGCTGAGACCGGAGGATCCTGGTTTGCCGCCAGCCTCAGCTACCTAGTGAGGCAATCCGCAACTTAGTGAGACCCTGTTTCAAAATAAAGAATAAAAAAAATAGGGCTGGGGTTATAGCTCGAAGGTAGAATGCCCCTGAGTTCAATCCCCAGTACCGCAAAAAAAAGAAAGAAAAAAAGAAAAAGAAAATGAGAATCTTTTAAGCTTAAACCACCTATGATTTTTTTAAATTTGTGAAGTTTACATGAATTGGATAAAATAACCAAGTCATAGCATTTCACTTCTTAACTGAACATCTGTGAATAACTATGATTGCCTCAGTGATATAAGCCCAACTTCCAATCCAGCATTCCAGGTTTTCTATAATTTGTACCCAATGTTTATTTAGAGGTTAACAGGACTGGGAGTGCAGTCCAGTGGTAGAGCTCAGCATACGTGAGGACTTGGGCTTGACCCTCAGTGCTGCAAAACAAAACAAAACAAAAACAAAAAAAAGCTAATTTTTTTTCAAAATGATAGGGTAAAGATTTCCCCATAAATGTGTAATGATAATTTTTCTAGAGATATAAGCAATGTCTCCTATTTTTTATAGCACCGCATGATTTTCAAGGAGTGTTTACATAGTCAACTTATTTGTAACAGTAACCTTAAAAAGAATCATGATAGGCATTATCTTTATTTCATATATAAGGAAAGGAAGATCCAAAGAGAGTAAGAGATTTATTTGAGGGTTCATAGCTAGCAATTGGTGCACCTAAGATCATGAAACTGATTCTTTGATCCTGGATCCAGGGATGTTTTATCAGGACCTTTTGTTGTTAAACACTGAATTTGCTAATGAGTTATTAATCCCTTGTAGTATTTAATACATGCTAGGTATGTAACAGGTGCTTAAGACATCTATACTAATTACTTAAGGTAAAAAAAAAATAGCTTTATTCTTTTACTTTGACTTATCAGACTAGTAATAAGAATGAAAATACTATCATTTGGCAGAAAGTAAACTAACCCCTAAATTTTGCTAACTTCCATACTAATTGTTTCCGTTCTTCTTGAAGGTGCAAAAACTCCTATAAAGGCCCCATGGTAGCTGGATGTGGTAGTGCACACCTTGTGATCCCAGTACTTGGGAGGCTGAGATGGGAGGATCACAGGTTTGAGGACAACCTTAGCAAGTAGTGAGACTCTCATCCACCTAGTGAGACCCTGTTTCAAAATAAAAATAAAATAGGGCTAGGGGTGTAGCTCAGAGGTACAATGCCCCTGGGTCCAATCCCCAGTACCAACCAACCAAACAAACAAACATAAATAAACAATGCTCTATGTGTTCTACTGATGTTCTTATTTACCATTTGTCCTTCTAATGGAAAGACACCTTATCCATCTTCCAGGAGGTCCGCAAGATTAATGAATGCCTGGGTTTCGTGACTTGAGTCATTTTCTTCTGAGCCAAAGAATATATCATCAGACCTTGTAAGATCTTATGCTTCTTTCTGTATATGTGCCTCTCCTTTTGTATTTGAAGGGTCAGAGATATTTTACATGAAATCATCTTACACAGGGGTTTAACATTTCACTACACACTCCTTGCATATTCTATTGATAATAAAATACAAAAATAGCATGATATTTGTATGCAAGGACCTTATGTTTAATTATTGCAAATAGTTACATTTGTAATTGCAGTGTGAGCAACAGCCCACTCTGAGAACATATAATAGACTTTTATTTTTTCTATTGCAACCACACTAAGTAGCATTTTCTCTAAAGCCTAGAAACACCCAGAAAACCTTTTGCTTTTGCAAGTCCAATATGAAGAAACATCACAAACAAAAATATTTGGAAAAAAGAAAAGGAAAGAAGTTTAGCTTTTTGGTCCTTGGGTAGTTTAAAGGACAAAATACTGTCTTTTGTGTCTCTGTTGCTGCTTTGGTTGATCCTATAGAAGAAGCAAAAATGTCCCTCCTGTTGGGTGCTCCCGATGATGACCTTGGTGGCTTCACAAGTGGTAGCTGTCCCAGTGAAATTAACCTGCAAGGTTTGTTTGTTGTGGTGCTAGGGATTCAACCCAAGGTCATTCTACCTCCAAGCTACACCCCCAGACTGATTTTATTTTTTATTTGGAGACAGAATCTCACTAAGTTGCTGAAAGCCTCTCTGAGTTGCCGAGGCTAGCTTCGAACCTGTGATCCTCCTGACTCATTCTCCCAAGTACTGGGATTACAGGCATGTGCCACCATACCCAGCTCCAAACCTGCAGGTCTTAAAACATTAAAACTCAGAAGGTTCCCTTCCTCATTGTCTTCTCCACAACCTTCACTACTGTTTTCTCTACTTCAACCGTTGAGAACAGGTGAGGGAAACGTGACCGAGTCAAGGCAGGCACACGGTACTCCAAGTTGAGTGGACAAGTCTCAGCAGCTGACAGAGAAAGTGTGGACTGTGTTGTGCGGGGCGCTGGAACGTGTTCCTCCCTGCCACCTGTGCACCAGGGCGGGAGGCCAGACTTCCAGTGGGCAGCCAGCCATGCCAGCAGATGGGCACAGGGATGACAGCCAAGGGAGCATGTATGTGCACCAACATAGGTGTTCAGAGCAGGGATTCCAACAGAGAAGGTCAAGACGAGTCTCAGGCTTATGGCTAGAGCTTGTCAAGTCATGCCTTGTTTAATATAAGTGGATTGGAATTCAAGAGTTTTGACAGAATTTAAAATTTTCTTTTTGTAAAAATATAAAATAACAGACGTTTGTAGCAAATGGCTTGGTGGTATCGGAGTAGGATTGAGTCCAGGGATGTTCTATCTCTGAACTACACCCCCAGCCCTATTTTATTTTTTTATTTTGAAACAGGGTCTCACTAAGTTGCAGAAGGCCTTGTTAATTTGCTGAGGTGAGCCTCAAAACTGACATCCTCCTGTCTCAGCCTCCTAAGTATTGTGATTACAGGCTTGTGCCACCACACTCAGCTGCTCTTCTTTCAAAACAGGAATCAAAATGTGGAGTGTAAGTCTCCCTGTGGCTACAGTTATCCCAGAAGAAGGAAAGGCACAATGATTCCTACCATACAATCTTAATTGGTCTGGATTCATAAGAATTTTAGAGGCAAGGAAGCTTTGATTTATTCCCCAGTCTCTTTTTTTTTTTTTTTTTTGCGGTACTGGGGATTGAATTTGGGGCATTCTACCTCCGAGCTACACCCCCAGCTCTATTTTTTATCCTTTATTTTGAAACCGAGTCTCACTAAGTTGTGGAGTGCCTCACTAGGTAGCTGAGGCTGGCCGCGAACCCGGATCCTCCGGTCTCAGCTTCTCAAATGCTGGGATTACAAGAGTGCGCCACCACGCCCGGCTCTTCCCCAGTCTCTTAAAGGTCCTTTAGAAACAGGTTTCTTCTATCATAACTCCATTAAAGAAATCTTTAAGCCGGGTGTGGTGGCACATGCTTGTAATCCTAGTACTTGGACTTGGGAAGCTGAGATGGGAGGATCCCGGTTTGCGGCCAGCCTCAGCTACTTAGTGAGGTCCTCCAAAATTTAGTGAGACCCTCTTTCAAAATAAAGAATAAAAAATAGGGCTGGGGTTGTAGCTCAGAGGTAGAATGTCCCTGGGTTCCATCCCCAGTACCGCAAAAAAAAAAAAAAAAAAAAAAAAAAAAACCTTTAAATTTTTTCTTAAAGAATAATATAAACATAAAAGGGTAGCTATCCTAAGTGTATAGCTATGAACTTTCACAAACTGAAACCCCCCAGGAAACATCAACAGAAGAAGGTTCTGCTTTTTTCCAGCACCTCCTCAAAAGCAACCACTATCCAACATGGATTAGCTGCTCTTTGCCCTTTGCATCGGTGGAGCCACACAGCATGGACTCTGGCGTTTGGCTTCTTTCACTCACCACCGCTCATGAGATTCTCCCATATTGTCACAGGTTATTTAGAATGTTCATTTTCATTGCTGTATAGTATTGCATTTGTTTATCTGTTCTAACGTGGCAGGCATTTGACCAGTTTGCAGATTTGGGCTATTGTAAATAGTATGCCTGTGAACTTTCAAGTACGTGTCTTTTAACTAACATGTCTGCATTGCTTTTGGGTGTATATAGATCGTAGTGTGTGCATGTGGTTCTGCTCTAGTAGATATTGCCAATTTTGACTGTGATTGTACCAGTGTACACATCCTTCGCCAGGTTAGGAGAGCTACTGTTGCTCTACATCCTTGCCAACACTGGGTAATTTTTATATGTCTTAATTAACCTTTTAAAAGTGATCGATTCAGTAGTGTTTAATGCATTCACAATATTGTGCAACCACCACCTCTACCTAGCTCCAAGACATTTCATCACCTTGAAAGAAAGCACTGTGTCCGTTAAGCAACTACTCCCTATGTCATGCTCTTTGACCCAGCGCTGGGTAACCCCCACTCCACATTCAGTCATATGGATTTACCTATTCAGGATATTTCATGTAAATAGAATCACACAAAATGTAGCCTTTTGTGTTTGACAACTTTCAACTAGCATACCATTTTCCAGGTTCATTCATGTGGCACCATATATCAGTATTTCATTCTTTTAATGGCCGAATAATATTTCATTGTGGGTATGTAGCACACTTTGCTTATCTCTGCATCCACTGATGGATACTTGGGCCATTTCCATCAATTGGCTATCGTGAATAGTGCTTCTAAGAGTATATATGTATGTATTTGGCTGAGTACTTCCTCAGTTCTTTAGGATATACCCATAGGAGTGGATTCCTGGGTCATATGGTAATTTTATGTTTAACTTTCTGAGAATTTTCCAAACTGCTTTCCATGGTGACAACCATTTTACCTTTCCAATAGCAATGTACCTGGGTTCCAACTTCTCCGTATCTTTGGCAGAAAATAACAGGCTGGGTTTTGTTGTTTGCACAGTGCT
>PVLC010034712.1:0-16745 GCA_004027655.1 Graphiurus murinus | reverse complement strand
ATATATATATATATATATATATATATATATGTTTTTTGGTTATATGTGATTGAGATAAAAACTGGTAATAAGGGTTGCTATTCAGAAGTCATTATTAAGGAAAATCAGAAAACTTTCCTATCATATTCAATAAAACAAAGCAAATACAAGGCACTAACCAAGGATAAATTAGAAGTTAAGAGGCTGGGAAAAGGTTAACACAAATGGTAGTATTGAAGCTCAAGAATTCATCAGATGTGTCAAATGCTGTAATCCCAGTATTTGGGAAGCTGAGATAGGAGGATTGCAGGTTCAAGACTAGCCTCAAAAACTTACCGAGACGCTAGGCAACTTAGAGAGACCCCAGGTAACTTAGTGAAACCCTATTTCAAAATTAAAAATAAAATAGTGCTGGGAGTGTATCTCAGAGTTAGAATTCCCCTGGTTTCAATCCCTACTGCCAAAAAAGAAAAGGAGAGGAGAGAGAGAGTCGGCGGGGGTGGGGGTGGGGTGGGGGGGAGAAGAGAGACTGAATCAGATGAACAGCATATTTTAGAGGGAGTAGAAAAAGCATTGGTCAGGAAGAAGTTGGTGTGTAATACACTGAATTTTAAGTACCTAGAAACCCAGAGAGGTTCAGGACAGATTTGGAAATGCAGCCATGGATGAAAATGTCAGGGATGGTGAATGCACCTTGTGACGGGAAATGTGGAGAATCTCTGGAAAAACCCAAACAGAACAGAAGCATAGAGAAGGAAAGTACTGGCATCCTCCAGTCAGAAGGACCTGTTATCTGCTTTCTTCACATTGAAGATCAAGGTCCTCGTCATATACATTTTTGCTATACACTTTTGCTATACACACTTTGAATCTCCCAGAGTTTTATTTTTTCTTACTACAGTACATCATATAGTAAATACTTCATATTTTGTGTGTGTGTGTGTGTGTGTGTGTGTGTGAACAAATGAGAATAGCAGCAAAAAATAGAATCTAAGGAATGGGAAAGGGAAAGGGGCCAGAAAGGAAGTTAGGAAGGATTGTTTAACAGATGGGATGAGAAGAGAAGAAGAATGGAAGCCAAGGGAGAAGAGTATTTTAAGACACAGAGAATGGTCCTCTAGACTGAAATGTTTCAGAGGACTCAGTTGGAGAAAGGGCTTAAAATCAGCCATGGAGCCCGACAATGGGAGGATGCTGGAAAATGTGGTTCATATTTTAAATTAATCACTGGAACTAATCACTGTGATTTTGGAATGCATCCTTTGATGGGTTGAAAGTCAATCTGCATAAGGCAAGTTTCCAAACTCACAATTTAGCAACATAACTGGTAGTATAGATCTAGTATAAGAGACTAACAGGCAATTAATTGTGCTGAGTTTCATTACAGGTTTCCTAATTGAAAGTGCTTCCTGCTGATAGGGCAAGCTTAGCGTATATTAAAGGGACAAAAATGAAGCATCAGACATTTCCACTGTGATTCTTTAACAATTAAAAACTCCAAAACAGGCATATCTGGGAATGCAGCAATTTGCTTAAAGGTTTCAAATTTTTACTGACATCTTCTCACACTGAAAATAGAAATAAAATGATAACAATTGTTTGAACAAAGGAGATGTCTTTGATATTTCAGTTTTTGTATCTGAATAATTTTGTATTTGCTTCAAATGCTTTTATCTTTTAAATTTTGTATTTGTTTCAAATGCTTTTATCTTTTCTTGACAAGCAAATAGCTATTTAAAAGCGTGGGCTAATATAAATCAGCATGTTGTTCTCAGAAAATTAAAATCTCATAAATATGCCATACTTTTCTGTAACTCAAATATCTTCATCATATTTCCTAATTGGGTGGATTTTTGAATATTAAATATTCAGACATATTCAATTATATATGATATGGTGCTGTTATAATATGTCATTGTAATGCTTTGAGAGAAAGACTCTAAAATCTAATAAGTAAATTCATTTAAATGCCATTGTTTTATTGTTAAAAATAATAGGGAAATTAATTTTGTCACAAAAATCAGGATGCGTATCCTCTAAACACTGGAGTGCCAGCAGTGCTCTGCAGTTTTATTTAGATAATATCAAATAAAGTCCAAAAATTACCAAGATTCTTTTTTTTAAACCCACTGGAGAATTTGACACCTGTGAATTACTGAGCAATGATTGATCAACAACTCGTACGGCCTCTTAAAGCTCATAATAGCTAACAGGAAGTATGGCAATAGCCTATAGAGTCAAGGATTTAAAAATGTCAAGCAACACTAATAATTCATGCATCCTCAGACTATAAAGCCAGAAGTATGTCAGTAATAATGGCATGCACTTTGGAAAACAGGTGAAATTAACATGCTAGTGTTTTAAGTCAAGGAAATATCATAGAACTTTGCTAAGTCGTTTTCTCCAGCATATGAGGCTGCTTATTTGTGTTTTATGTATTGCTATTACTTATTATGCCTCCTAGACATGTAGCCCAAATACAAGACTATACATACTGTCAATTGACAAAGGGCTTGACATGGCATAATAGCAAAATGTGTAGGCAATAAAAAGAAATGCACAAAATAAATATCAATACCTGAGCAAGTCAAGTGTGCTAAAGGACACAAGAGATTTCAAACACAGGAAACATTTAAGAAGAGATGGTAGAATAACGATGGGCACTTTTAGGGAGGTTATCTTGTTAAAATGAAATTTGCTCAGATTTATTATTTTTATTTTTATTATTTCAAGGTAGCCTATTTTAGAAATTATGCTTAGAAATAAGTCTTCAATTCAATGCTTAAAAATCTACTTAATCTCCAGAAACTATTTTTTAAAAATTTTCTGTGGTATTCATATTTGAAAGAAGCTTTAAGGACAGCCACATTTGAAGAGGAAGAGAGTACTGGAAACAAGAGAAAAGGGAAATTGTGTTTTATTGAGCGATTTCTTTATTACTATCCTGGGAACTAAAAAAGTGACTACAGCTATCAAATAAGTCTCCCTCACACACACAAAATCTTTAGATCAATCTTTAATGAGGAAGAAAGGAAAAAAAAAAAAAAGAAGAAAGATGTTCACTCAGGTCCTGTTTTATGCACACAATTCTGTGTCTTTTTCTAACTCATCAATATGCTCATGGTTCTTAAATTTAGTATTTGAATTAAATGCCCAAGAGCCCTGAATGACA
Organism: Graphiurus murinus; assembly: GCA_004027655.1. Classification (NCBI taxonomy): domain Eukaryota; kingdom Metazoa; phylum Chordata; class Mammalia; order Rodentia; family Gliridae; genus Graphiurus; species Graphiurus murinus. Next base: position 13,594 of record PVLC010034712.1, on the reverse strand, counting down.
TTCGCCACCCATTAAAAGATATATAGATGAATTAGATGGCATTGATAAAATCCTTGATATAATTTGTGACCCTTTAACTAACAACATTTCCTCTAAAGCGACAAAATCACAACAAAACATAAAAAAGAAGGCCTCATTACAAAGAAACCCACCATACATTATTTAAAACTTTCCCTCCGAGAGAGCAAGAGCTAGAATGCATACTGAGTACCTGCTCCTCAACGCGAAATGATTTCCATGGAACTCAGACTGGTCATTATGAGAAAAACAAATACCATCTGCAAATAACAATTAGAATGTAATACTATTTAAGCTTCTGAAAAGAACATAAAATATGTATATAGAAGCTCTGGAGCTAATAAAAATATAATGCAGATGACTTCAAAGCATTTCAAACTTCTATCGTTCAACTGCTAATAAAGTAAAACAATGTTAAATCCATTTCCTTAAGTCCCATTAAAAAACCTCTCGGTTGCTTCAAGGATGGTTCAGCTCACTTGAAAGTTTCAGCCTGGTTTAGGAAAATGTGTTTTACTGCTCTTCTATTGATTCTTAGAGAATTTAAAGCTGTCACTATCTGCTGATTCTGCTTATTGTTGAATTTAAAGTGCCCATAGTATTTACATAGCACAGAAAAATTACTCTTTGAATGTTTTGCATTTTTAATGCTGCTCTCTTTTTGTGGTTTCAGTAGCTAGCTTGCTACCAAGAGGACACTTTGATGTCATCCTCCTTTGTAGTATACAGTGAAATCTCATATTTTTCCTTAATCAGTCATGGTATATTGACTGGTGAATAAAACCATTTTCATTTCATTTATTCTTTAATGATCAGAATCTCAATTGTCTTTACACTTGTAGTTTTTAATAAAACGGATGCTTCATATTGCGGGGTAGTTTAACACTCTAAAATTATTTTCAAATGAATACAACATCATCTTCAAATTTAGCCCAAACAAAGACATCAAGTTATAATTTCTTACTTAGCTTACTGGTGAAAATTCTACCCACAGATAAATATATTATTCAGTGTCTATTATCCATAGAATCATATATATATAATACACATAAAATTCATATCATAAGCATATGTTGATGCCATTCCTATAAAGTATGTTTTACCTCCCTATGATTTTGCAGATGATTTATTCAGAAGATGGTCTTGGGAATGCTTAAATATCTTGGTAAACAATGTGCATCAGTCAATATACAAAAGAGGTGGATTTTTTTTTTTTTTGTAACTCCTGTGGAATGTAATTCTTTTCCTAAAAAGACATTACTACACCCAGCTACAGATTGAGTTGCTAAGTGTCCATTAAACATGTAAAAGCCACATGTGATGAAACATATCACTTTGGCAAAAATCAAATTTTCATTCTTCATGCAAATTAATCATGAGTGTGGATCTCAGTAGTGCCACGTTCAGAGCCTATAAGTAATGTTATTGTAATCATGAAAACATATAGTATACACTGAATTGGGAAATAAAAAAAGAAAACATATAGCATAGGGTTATTGTTTCAGCACATATAATAATTCCACTTCCTTGAGCTCTGAATTGAACTAAACTCAAAGTATTTTTGCCTATTGACAGAATTTGCTTTACTCTGGAAATTTTAAAATCATGTCAGAGAAATTAAGTGTTTTTGGTTTGTTTTGTATTATTTTTAATATAAAATCTTCCAGGTCACACAACCTGGACTTGAATTTTTTACTTAGCTGTCTGTTAAGGACAAAATGGGAATGAAGAGGGAGGGGTTCTTTAAATGCCTTTCATTTATTCATTCATTCCACATTCTTTTCAACATGTTCCTGTTACATTCAGAACACTGCACTACTGTGTGTCTGGAACTGAACAAACTTCATACATATTAACTCAATGTGATTCATTCATAAATATTTTCCCATACGTGTAGTTATTCAGCTAAGCAGTACAAAAGTAAAGGTGCTGGCTATGCTGTTTACCATGAACAGAATGATCTCACAGAACTACTTTCCTTCCACAGACTCTTGTTATCTAGGTGAAATTGAACAGTTATATCTACTTCCACGTTTTTCTTGTCCTAAGATTATTCTTTCATTTCTGTAACCAGCTAGACAGCAATGTAACAAAACATAATGGTTGTTAGTACAAAGGGAAAAAGCCTTTAACAGCTAAATCTAAGATTTGGGTTTCAAAAAACATAAATAAAATATAAACTATTAGTTTCCAAGCAGAGTGATTCAAATTCTCCAAAGACAATATTGTTTATAAATAGGCACGTAAAGTATATAATAAAATATATTTTCATAGGGAAAACATTAAGTTTATAGCACATTTGATGAATTATAAAGGTATTGTTTTGTATGATTTTTACTATTATTTCTTATTTATTATTTTTCCTCCTTTGAGATGTTTTAAAAATTTTCTAACTTACCCTTACTGTTTTACATTTGAAAAAAAAGAAATATTGGAAATTTTATTTTATATTAAGTTATGTATCTTAATTACTTATAATAATTGTATGAATCAAATTATCAAATATAACCCAATTTGTCATCTGGAAGAAAATGATGGAATGATCCAGTATACAGAAACACTCTGATAGTATTTTTGTGCATGTCAGTTTATAAAAGTCACTCCTTTTCTCCTTATCAGAGGCAGAGTCTATCTTTTAAATAAGACTTTTGCAATTATAAATACAATTTTATTTAATCTTATGCAACTTAAAAAATGTATAAAAGTATACAGAAATTCAAAGGAACAGTCTTGCCACATTATTTCCATGATGAGTGCTATGCATTTTAAATATAGTTAAATAGGAATAGATACAAATATCTATATACTCATGCATGCAGATAGGATTCCTCATAAATTTGTGTAATTTTTAAGGGTTATTTTTCAGTTGTCAGTGTTTTATTTAAAAGCTATTGTGAACAATAACAATTTTAAGTATTTGTAATATCTTTTATTTCTAAGGATGCATTATAATTAATTTTCTCAGTTCCATCTTGTTGATGTTATTGTCTTGTTTCAATATTACAAATGTGTCTCTCATGAACACCTTTCAGTACAACTTTTCTTTGACGTTCCAGTATTTCCTTAGAAGGATTGGCAAAAATATAATTTGCTGCCGCAAATTATACAAGTATTTTAAGATTCTTGATGCATTTTGCCAAGTTTATTTTTAAAGTGTTTATCAATTTCCACCATCCATGTTTTAAAGTGTTGACTCCTCTGTACTTGTATCAACCAATCATAGATTCAAATTTCAGCAAAGTGTTGCTAATTTTGTAACATCACGTGTTTACGTGTGTAATACCCATCAGTTAAGGAGGAACCCAGAACTGCACAGGCTTGCAGCAGATGGTGGGGTCCTGCAGGTGACCTGTCCTGGCTAGAATTTCTCACTAATAAATGTATAATTAGACCCCAGGTGGAGTTCAGGGACAGGAAAATTTGGAAATTTTACACAATGTATGCTTTATGCTTTGAACTTGACTTCCAAAACAAATGACTCCTTTTGGGGCAGAAAGCAAAAAAAAAAAAAAAAAATTTCAATCACAGATGAGAATAGAACTTTTTTTTTTCATGTCTTTAAAATATGGACTTCATATTAAAATATACTCATAAATTTGTAGATGAACAAGATTTTTAGTAGACAACTAGAGACATAATCTAACCAATTTGTACCAAAGAAAGATTTTTAGGTGTAACAGAGAACATTATCTTTGCAAAATGATATTCAGTCAAAATAGCAGTTCTCTGAATAACTGATGAATTGTTTGGCAGAAATTTGATGTGATTATTAAACAGCAACAACAACAACAACAACAAAAACCCTCATCTTTAATTTACTTCATTGTGTCTAGTTTTATGTACAGAAACAAGTTACAACATAAAATAGTATTACTAATAATTAGATCAGAAAATTACCTTTGGTATTTTACCTTTTAGTAAACAATAGTTGACTTATTAGTCCATATGTTGGGTATTGACACCAATGAATTAAATAAGTGAATGGAGCTACTTTCCTAAAACTAAATTTCATGATTTTAACTAATCTCACCATAATGCAAGATCATTTAGACAAATTCTGTATGATGCCAAAATAAATTAATTCAAATTGGTTATCAAATTGTAAAGAAAACTTTGGACCTGCTACATTCATAGAAAAGGTAGTATTGCAATTAGCAAATATCTCAAATGAAGAATATGGGGGAAATTAGCCAAGTCTATATGGTACAAAAAAAATTTGTTCAATTAGTACTTGGCAAGAAGCTGTTACTAGAAGAATCATAACTCATGTTATAATTTATTTCAACTCAAAATTATTTAATAGGAAACAGTTGACAGTATTCTGGAAGTGAATGTAACTATCACATAATTTATTCATGAGTGAAATTTTCTTTGTGTGCGTGGTATCTGGAAATTGTTTCTCTGACAATCAGAGGTCACACAAATATAGAAAGGCTTTTCTCCCAAATCTGGTAGTACTTAGAATTTATTTAATTATAAGTTTGGAAAAATCTGAGAAGCATAATAATTTTAGGTAATACATAAGATAGCTCCAATTCATTTTATTTATTTCCTCAAATGCTACAGAACAATGATAGTGTGTATTATATATTATATATGTAATTTCTAAACATTTTTGCTATGTTTCTATCAATACAATATTTGATATAAAACTCTAACAATATTTTGGATGAACTTGTGATCCCCCACCTTAGCCTCCCAAATAGCTGGGATTACATGCATGCACCATCATACCCAGCATTACAAGTATAATTATTGAGAATCACCGGAAGTGTTATGTATGTTAAAGACAGTCAGCAAATAGTTTCATGTCCTCTGCATTTCAAAATGATTAGGAATAGATCAGTTGTATCTTATAAGGATAAAAACACTCCCATTTTTTGTCCATTTGAAACACACCAAAAAGTAGAATCAAGGGACACATATATTAAAACCAGTAGTTTCTCCAAATTTCCTATGATTTTTACAAGAATGATAAACCTTAAATGTACTTCAGTAAGTTTCTCAGAAAAGATTTGATGTTGAACAGTCGTCTATAAGTCATTTCAAGTACAAGAGCTGCCATTAAGAAGTCTGAGACAAATGGTTACTGCCTGGGTATTTTTCTGTAATTTTGATCCAATTTCACACTAGTGTTAAGGTCACAAAAGCTCAAAGGGTCTTCTTGATACATGATCTCAATCTCCAAGGAGTGAGACCAGCCCTCAGCAGTACATATTGCAGTGAGACTATATTTAAAACTGACGTGATTATTATAGATGTACAATCAGGATAATGTGTCAGAAAATATGCAAAGATTATTAATAAAGCAAAATGCACACAGGAATCAATTACTATGGGTCACAGGTTATTGACATCAAAGTTATGACATACAACTTCTGGATTTCATTTTTGTTTTAAAAGCTTTTGAAAGAAATATATGGCTAAATCTATCTTGAAGAGACAGACTTATGATCTCTCTTTTTTTTTTTTCCTGGAAAAAAAGGCAGAGGTTTTGTTTTGTTTTGTTTTGTTTTAACTTTCCACCATTGAACACGGTTTCCAAAATTTAAGGGCAATATAACAAGTAGAAGAATAATTTTTGTTTTATAGTTGTGTCAACACTACCCAATTGTGCTTGTAGAGCTGGGTTTTCTCTAACTTCTCTTACACTCTTGGGGCCCTCTGCTCTCCTGGATATAAAATAAAGTTGCATTGTAGAAGAGATTAAAGCTACATATAACAATTTCTAGACAGAAAGAACTATTAAATTTTGAACACACTAAGGGAAATTGATAAATCAATCTCTGTGTTTCTCTGTCTCTTCCATCTCTCTGTCTCATTCTCACCTTTCTAATCCCTTTAAAGACTTAATGGGTTGGAATACAGCATTTTGTTTTAGAAATTGTTATTATTATGTCCATATAAGATGAAAAAACATTAATATTGTATTTTAATCTAAAACAGAAAGCAAATTGAAGATGAAATATATCAAAAGATACCGGTATGCCACCTTATTCTGTTCCCCAAAACCATTAATGATGGTTTTACTTAGGTAAAACCACTTAGGAATTCAGTTTACTTCTCTGAATTCCGCTCCCACCTCTAATGAAAATTTCAGGAAAAGGAAAAACACAAGTCAATATAAACAGGTTCACAATTGCTAATTGCCTTTTCTTGTTCCCTGAAGCTCAAATACATGCCTTTCATCATAGAGGGCATTGGAAACAATCATTTTCAATAGAAAACTAAGGTACAAAATATGGAAATATCTCCTGCTATAATTTTAAGCTCAAGGTAACAAAATAAAAAGACCTATCGTATTTTTAATATCACTATTTAAAAAAAAAAAAAAGAAACACACCACCTCACAATTGGTATGACAGTTGTTATAGTTTGAATCTAGACCATCCCCCTGAATCTCCTGTTGCAAGCATGGCTCACCAATGCACAACGGCTCAGAGGTGGGGCTTGTGGGCAGTTATTGGGTCATGAGGGCTTTGATCACATCAATGAATTTAATGGATTAATGGATTAACCCATTGATAGATGAATGAACTACTGGGAGGTGGGACCTAGTTAGAAGAAGCAGGTCACTAGAAGAGTGCCATAGAAGAGTTTATCTTGTCCCTGAGTGTCTCTCTCCCCCCCCCCCCTTCCCAGCTGCCATGAATAAGCAGCTTCCCTTCACCATGTCCTTCTGTCATGATGTTCTGCCACACCTCAGGCCCAAAGCAGTATAGTTAGTCAACCATGGACTGAAACCTATGAAACCAGGAGCCAGAATAAATCTTTTCTCCTTGAAGTTGGTCTTGTCAGGTATTTTGGCACAGTGACACACAGCTAACATCCCAGTATTTGCCAATATGTGCAAAAGGGCTGTGGTGTCCCAGCCACAGAGATGTTTTCAGTCCTCAGAGTTTGTGGTAAGGCCGGGCCTGGCCTTTCCTAGCTTTCAGCCTCTGGTGGAGGAAGCTTTCCCCTTTTACCTCAGTGTGGAACATAGACATTGTTTTCAATGGCTGCCATGGTATGTAAAAATTTAAGAAACCCTGCTGTACAATAGATATGGTAGACTGCGGTGTTTTTAGAGTTGGGAATTATCCAAATTACAATGATATCTACTTAAACATGGAGACTCATAAAACCCCCAGAAGGAAGAGAGAGAGAGCTTCTCTTTGTAATTTTCCAGTTTTAAAAATATGCTTGTGTTTGATACAATTGTCTTCTAGAGATACCAGGGAAATGTGACAAAGAAAACTATTTAAAAAATATTAGAAAACTCTAATCTCTTGCATTTACAGCATGGTGATTAGTAAAATCATCCCACCCTAATAAATATAGTAGAAAGGATATTTATTTTGATATTTTGGCTTTCTGATTTCAAAGACCAATTAACCACCCCCATGAACATTTAAGCCACTGCTAATAGAAAACATTGTTCTCCAAGTTTTACTTTTGCAGCCGCAGGTATAGATGGAATTGTGGACCAAAGACTGCTATGGAAATGTCTGTAAGAGTCCATGTTTCTTAATTCACACTGAGTGAGCAATGTATTTCTTCTGGTCTTTGGAAATACACTCACAGAAATCATAATGCCATTCTTGACTCTTGAAGATTATTGCATTTTCTAAAGCATCTATACTTATGAACTGTTTTACTAAAAACTCACCAAAACTCATGCTTATTTTATTTATTATTTTTGTGTGCATGGTTTTGGGAATTGAACCCAGGGGCATTCTACCTCCAAGTTACACCCCAGCCCTTTTTATTTTATTTTATTTTTTTGTTTTGAAACAGAGTCTACATTGCTGAGAGTCTCACTAATTTGCTGAACCTGGTCTTGAACCTGCAATTCCCTTGTCTCAGCCTCCCAAGTACTGAGATTATAGGCATGTGCCACCACACCAGGCTTATGCTTATTATTTTGATTGCAGTTTTTACATGTGAGGAGATATATTTAGAACTGGATCTTATTTCAATAGGATCTTTTGTTTTCCTTGGTTTTAATTTAGCAGACTTTGCTTTTGAAAGAATCTCCTTGGAAAAATGTAACAATTTGATTTTATATATGTACTTAATCTGTTCTTTAAAATGAAATAATACTATGTGGAAATCAAATGCCAGAAATCTAAGTCTTGGCTATCATAAAGAATTAAAAAAAAAATAAGAGAACATTGCCTATCTCAGGATTGTCACTTCATAGAAGCATTGGGTGTTCTAAAAAGTCAATTTAGCTCAAGTATTTAAAAATAGTTACTTGTCACCATAAATAGCATTTTACAAGTCATGTTAGTACCTAAGATATCTAACAAAATGCTGATATATTACACAGTAATTTTAACGTATAAATATTAAGCTCCAGACACTATAGCAGTGCTTCTTATCTCATTTAAATCCACAGTTTGTGAGGTAGGTACTATGATCCCATTTTTGCTGCTTAGAAAACTGAGTCTCAGGTAGATTAGGTAATTTCTACATGATTTACAACTAGTAAGTGGATTTTAACTCAGTTCTTCTCATTTGCAAAGCCTACAATTTGTTTTTCACTTGACCTCCATATTTCAACATATTTCTAGCATAATCAAAGTGAGCATAAAAAATCCAATTCAAAAGATAAAAATAATAAATACAAGATATTTCCACTTCAAATGATGAGCATTTCATGGTGAAACACAAGGCCAGATGTAGAAGGAAGTCCTGAGACAAGGAGATAATGGACCCCATAAGATCCATTTCAGTAGCAGCTGATAATCTGAACCTACTTGTTATATCTTCAGAGGATGGGGGAAATTGGAGTTTTCAGCCAGACCCCCCCCAAAAAAAAACAAAAAACAAAAACTGGACACTTATTTTTAGCAAGGCTAGAACTAGCTCTTTGAGGATGATCAGGTTCAGTATTCATAAGAACCAAAGGGCTATGAAAACAACTTGTAACCACTGGACAGTACTAAAGACAAGCATAGTGAGCTGTGACAAGTCAGTTGGATGAATATGATAGAGATTATGTATGTTCTGCTCTTTTCTCAACACCTAGAATTGTACCTGGCACATAATAGATGTTCAATAAATAGCTATTAAATGAATACATGAACTTGAGGATTAGAGCAGGATTTGTTTTAGTATTGTTGATTATTAGTCACAATTTTGGATCTGGTAACACTTGGATCTTGTCATGTGTCCCCCAAACCTCTCCTATCTTCATCTAGATGCATTGCAAGTCACTTCACTTCTTCTACGTGTCTATAAACTGACCTCCATTAGAACCGTAGCACACCAAATTTCATGGAAGGGAATTTAGGGCCACAGAGTTTAGCACCCCACATGGAGTAACCATCTAGGCTTCAGACATCAACCACTCTGCTCAGAAGTTTCCCCGATACTGGCCTGAATATGAGAATCCATTTAGCAATTGCTTGTAAATAAGGATTCTCAAAACTCCTTTTGGAAATTCTGGATCCAAAAATCTTTATTTGAAATGAAATGCCTCAGGTAATTGTTATAAACAGACTAGTATGGGAAATGCTTTTCTAAAGCACCCATCTTGCTGGTACAGTGGCACATGCCTGTAATCCCAGCAATTTGGGAGCCTGAGGCAGGAAGATCATAAGTTCAAGGCCAGCCTGGGTAACTTAGTGAGACCCTGTCTCAAAATAAAATAAAATAAAATAACTGGGATGTAGCTCAGTTGTCCAATGCCCCTGAGTAAATACATACATACATACATACATACATACATACATGCATACATACACACATAAAGCACCTGTCTCCATTTCTGAACAGCTCCATTAGAAACTTCTATAAACTCACTTTTCTGCCCAAGCATTGAATACAGGTGGGCCACAAAGGTCCTCTTCATTAGTCCAATAATACTAATATTTCTTTAAAAAAATTTTGTGGTATTATGGATTGAACATGGGGGCATTCATCTGAGCTACACCAATAGCCTCCCCTTTTTGTAAATTTTTTGCTTTGTTTTGTTTTGAAACAGGGTCTCACTAGGTGGCTGAGAGTCTCACTAAATTGCTGAAGATGGCCTCAAAACTTTGATCCTCCTGTCTCTGCCTCCCAAGTACTGGGATGATAGGTATGCGCCACCAGGCACAGCTATTCAATAATATTTAATGAACACCTTATGTAAGCACTTGGGGGAGAGAATGAAAAGGTGGAACTTGCTGCACACTGCCAGAACCGAGTGTAGGTAGACTAACATTGGAAGGTAGATTCATGGAGGCAGGATAGGCAGGGACTTTAGAATTGTGAGCATGAGTATGGCCTAATTTTATCTGAGTGTTAGAAAGACCACTGTGGGAGTGATGTCACCTATGGTGGGACAGGGATGCATGAATTGTGTCTAGTAACTGGAAAGAAGACTATTTCTGTAGTCCAATGAAGAGGGAAAGAGAACGTGCACCAGGAGAAAGGCAACCGCAAAGACAGAAGGATGGCCGGGGACTTCTTTCATCCAATCTCAATAACTGAGGGCATCAGACTAATATATCAGACTTAAAGATAAATTTATGAAATATAAATATATCACAACAAGGATCAAATATCTGTGAGTCATCTCATTTATCCCTTCAAAAATATTGATCAAGCACTTATATAAAGCTTGGTGTCAGATTGGAGCTACCAAGACAGACACACAACAAGTTAGACAGAAATACTGCTCTCGGGGTCCACATTTAGCAGGAGACTCAGAATTACGTAGAGATGATTATAATAGCATGGTATTTTAAGAAGGCCTATAATGTTGCAATTAAAAAGTACAATCATAGAATAAGAGGACCTTTAATGTTTTAGAGAAGAGTTATGTTTTAGAGAAGGAACATACATAAGGGTCTTTTCAGAAATGGCAGTAATTTCTTGCATAATGTTCTGTAAATTATGGAATGTTTCTGTACACTTATTTACAGTCCATTCTCTTTGAAGAAAAGTGATGGGTGCAGGGAGATATTTTTGGTTGAAATACAGAGAAAGAGGCATACAATGCCAGTAGTGAAATTAAATCCATAAAAAGACACAGGAGACTTCCCAGAAGTGTATTTACAAAAATCAGTATGTTGTGAATCGAACATCTCTTTATATTGCTTTTCATGTTACTGTATCAAGGCTCCCTACTTATGATAAGTCTGGCAGAGAAGATTTGGGAGACATTTATCCAAAATTCCAGAACTACTCTCCAGTTGCTAAAGCATTAGCAAGAATCTTTAAAGTGGCAACATATTTGCGAGAGATCATTGTCAAATTTTCCCTAAAGGAACACTGTGAAGTAATAGCAAGAGAGTCTTGAATAAGATTGTCAATGCCGTGTATACTCTGCATTTCCACGAATATGTTCCTGATTTTACAGTCATTTCTCCATTTTAGAATTGAATTCTACTTTTCAAAATAATTTTTTTTACAAATGTTAATCACGTGACTCTTATTCTAGCATTCATCACATCTGATTGTTCTTCCTACCTCTAAATATGTATGTAAGCAATTAAACCAATTTACAGATTAGACAACCCAACACAAATGTTAATAAAACAATGGTTATGACAATGATTGGAAATGCAATCTAAATTGAAACAAATGACATACATTGTCTGCCAGATATCCATTGGGCAAGAGTCTCGGTGACTCTAGAGATAGTTCCTATATCCATCCACATCATGATATTTCTTGCTAGACTATGTGTTTATGTGTGGGGATGTACTATGTCTAATTCACCTGTGTGCTTGGAGAAATCCTTGACACAAAGCAGATATTCTTTTTTATTTAATATATTTTTATTGATGCATTGCAATTATACATCATAATGAGGTTCAGAGTGACAGAAACATACATGCACATAGCACTTGATTGATTTTCAATAATTATGACTGATTAGTTGTCTAAATTAATTAATGAATTATTCTCTGAGTATTGTATGTGGGAGCCAGTGCTCTTTTATTTATATTTGCTATTCAATTTTTAGATTAGCATAAGACTTGATCTGACAGTCTTTTTAATGGCTCATATCAACTAAAATCCAGAAATATAAAAATCATTTATGTATTATATATTTTTCATTCTAAATAAATGAACTTGTGCATTAATAGGTTCTTCAATTAATGCATTTTTAATGGATAATAGTTGCCTGAGCACTTGGCACACTCCCATAATATTTTTTCAATCAGGAAAACAAGAAAAAATATCAACTAGAAGCTTGAAAATCTGAAAAAAAATAGTAACCTAGAGGAAAAATATGTGACAGAAAGAAGACAAATCAGCAGCTGAGTCTTCCAGAAATGATGTCATTATCCAGTAATCCTTTCCCAGTAGTCATTCATTTGCTCAAGTATATTGTCTTCTGATGTGCTTTGAAGGATAATTAAGTAAATACTTAGCATTCTCAAAATAATAATCAAAAAAAGGTGTTCCGGCCCTCAGAGAAAATAAACAATCTTACAAGGGAAAGAATACTAGAGAAAAGAATAGTCAGGCCAGATCTAAGGGGAAAATGAGCATAAAAGAAGCAAATAGCATAATTAATTAAGATGTCAGAATGCAAATCAGTGGAAAACATAATTGTACTCTCATCTATAAATAAGATGATGGCATGGGATGACTTGTACTGTCTCCTCATAATCTCTGTTATTTACACTGGAAACGGTGTCATTCGAAATGCTGTCATTTGTGTGTGAAGACAGGCTGTGACTCACCAGTAACAAATCTACAAAATTGCTTTGTGTTAGGAGTAGGAAAGGGTTGGCGATAAATTCATCCTTTCTCTCTCCACCGATCCTCTTGTGAGCAATAGTGTACATTGGCAAGTTGGAGTTACAGCTGCAGTCCGTTGGTAAGCCTAAAATAAAACAAAACCAAAATCCTGTGAGCATAAGATCAATCAGATTGTAATTAGTCCATGGAGAAACTGAATACTCAAACCTAACATATTAACACCAACCTCTGACTATCCAAGTTAAGCTATCCATATGATGTCAAATAATGCATTTAGACTTAATCTTATTACTTAATTTAAAAAGAAGATACTTTTATATACTTTCATGAATTGCAGAGAATGTCACAATTCCTGCTTAACTTATTGCTTTCAGCATATGCATTATAAATAGAATATGAGACACTGCTTGATACAATAAGTATGAGAAAAAAATACCTGTTAAGTATCACTGTTCAATGGTAGAAAAACACAGCCCATATAATAGTTTGCGGTCATCTTACATGGGCCAGTCCAGTGACTGGCAGATGAGTTTCACCACAAAATGATTAAATTGTATAGGAATCATGAGATGTTGTGAATGCCTCTGGTAGAATGTTTAAGAAAATGTCTTTTAGTGATAAAAGCTTGACTGACCACAGGGTTTGTGGCGGAGCATGAAGACAAAGAATCACTGGTCTAGAAGCCAACCTGTGCAAGATAGATAGGGGAACAGTTCCTCATGGAGCATTTAGACTGGAGCCTAGCAACAGAACTGTGCGGCAGTTAGTATCTCCATATTCTAGACAGCAAACTCAATTATAGTATTAAAAAACAAAACAAAATAAAGCAGACAAAGCAAAACAAAAAAACTTGTCCAGGATCAAAGATAACAAGAATGTTAGAATT
>PVLC010034711.1:0-16735 GCA_004027655.1 Graphiurus murinus | reverse complement strand
TTTACTTGCAAAATTTCAAACCAACAAGTTTCTGACTTCAGCTCCTGTGGCATCTGCCCTTTAGTCAGCATGGCTGTTTTTCTCTATTAAGAAGAATAAAGAAAAAGCCTGGTTATCTGTGAAGCTTTAGATTTTATAACCTTTCTTTCCCCCCAAATTGCTCTAATTGCAAGTATGTTTCATAATGCATTTGATTTGAAGAAATCACAGCTGATCAGAAAACAAAATATGAAATATCTTCTCTACCAGCATGTGTTGGGTTGTATTCTAGGACATCTGATGACATTCAAGATTCTCTTCAGTTTCATCAGTCCCAGAACGCACTGAAGAAATAGTTGTGCAATCCAAAGCATCACTTTGCTGGTGTCATTCCTGGAAACTGAAGCTCCTGCCAAGGCTTTTCCTTAGCTGCACTGCCGGAGGAGGTGCATTTCTAAGACAGACAGGCTACGCCACACGGCAGACTCTATTTCCTGTGCAAGAGGATCTACAGAGTGCTGCATACTCAGCTAAGGGTTTACACAGATGTCCTTTTAAAAATGCGTTTCAATTTAAAGTTGAACTTCTATACTTGTTAATGATTTGTACCATCTCAAATGATATCATAAAAACAAATTCTGATTAAATTCCGTCCATGTTTCCTGCTCAAAATCTCCTATTGTTGATACCTTTGATTGCTTTTTTTGAAAGGGACACATGAAACATGTCGGGAAAAAATTCTAAAAACTCACCCACACACCCTTGCCCATCCTGTGGGGCTTGAAAGCCCTGATAACAGAGGCAGCGGAAGGAGCCAGCTGTATTGTCACAAAAACCATGACTGTCACACACAGTGTTGTTTACACATTCATCAATATCTGCAAAAAAGACATTCAACATCAGACACAAACATAGGCTGACAAACACCAGACATTAATGGATAAACAGAGGTGCTCAACACACCCAATTAGGATGGAATGATCATGTTTACACAGAAAGAACTCTTCAAACATTTTACATATGAATAAAATGTTTTGATGAAATGAGTTAAATAGCCCAAATGGTGGGTTCTATGAGAAAACATTTATTTTTCCTCAGGAAATGTTTTCAAGTTGGAATGATGGCCACAGTTGCCATGGCCAATGTCTCCCAAATGTTTTTGACTCTTAATTTCCAAGGAGAGCTACATTCCTACAGGGGAAATATGTGAAAATATAGTCATTTGGGGGGAGGGGTTAATAAGCACTAATAATAGTTCCATGTGCAGAGTTGTGGGTGGGAAGAAGCAATGGTTTACTCAACCCTGTAGATAACCTTGACTGTGTCTACACCATGTTCCTATGAAGTCAGGAGAGATTTGGGTGAATTCATCAGGGTAGCCAGCAGGTTCCAGTTACAAGAAAAGGTCCTGTGCCACCAATTTATAGCCACTCAAGGTCCCAAATATCTCAAATAATAGCTAACTTGGAGTTCATTTTGTTCTCTCTAAACTTGATGATAGTGACCTTGTGGTTTCTTTTTTCTCATTAATGTTCTCATAAAAGGAGTATCTCAGTTATAAAGTTACAATGGATTTTTAGATGGAGTCTTTATCCTTAGAGTTACTAATTTTCTTCACACATCTTTTCTTGCTCATTCTCCTTGTTTGCAGTCACATTTGCACAATTCCAATTGCCAGGCCTCTGAACTTAGTCCCCCAAATACATGATTTTAAGAGAAAAAGTTAAGAAAATGCAAATATATATGAAAAAATATTTTACTTTTATGTTTAAACATGAAATCAGGTAACAAATGATATAGAGAATGACAAGTTAAATTTCATATGACAGAATTTACTTTTGGAGGAGCTAATATTATTAAAATTGGACTTCTCTCATAAAGTTTTTAAAGCTGAGTTGAAGAATTTTTCTGGAAGAAAAAGAAGATATTTCTAATAATTTTTCGGCAACTATCTAATTTCCCGTCTTTGTTTTCCAACACTGACGTTATCAACCATAAATTCAGACTGTCTCACTTTTAAATTGCAAAATGCGGGCTACTACACCAAAGTGTTCCTAATTTTTTTTCAACTCAGAGGAAACTGTCCCTTCTGCTTTCCAGGCTGGGCCCTTTCTCCCATCACGACTGGTCTCTGGTCCCTAGTCCCACCTGAATGTCCTTCACCACCATCTTCAACTATTCCTCCCCTGGTTCCTCTCCTCACTGTCTTCAAAAATGTTAACATTACTTGAAAAACTTTTCACTTGGGCATGTTTTCGCCTACTGAGCTTTATACTCCATCCCTGCAAAATGTCTCAAAACAATTACCCACATTCATTGCCTTCATTTCTCAATATGGTCATCCCTTAGTATCTGTGGGAACTTAGTTCCAAAATCCAAGGATGCTCAATTCTCTTATATAAAATAGATAGTATTCGTATATTACCTATGCAATCCTCCTACAAACTTTTTAAACTTTTTTTTCTTTTTGTAGGGCAAGGGATCATGTCAGGGCCTTGCACATACTAGGCAAATGCTCTGCCCTGGGATACATCCCCAGGCCCTTATCCCTAAATTACTTATAACACCCAATTCAGTTTAACTGTTTAAGTAAATAGTTGTTACACTGTATTGTTTAGGAAGTAGTGACAAGACAAAAGTCTACATATTTAATAGAGATACAGTTTTTAAAAAATATTTTTGGTCCAAGGTTGACTATACCTATTGATGCAAAATTCATGAATATAAAGGGCTGACTATAGAATTTCTCTGTAATACTGATATGACAGTAATGATACACATAATAATATTGGCACATTCTTACAATATTGTGAGGATTAAACAAAATAATATGAAACTTATTTTGTTTAGAAACATGAAACATGGGAGGCATCCAATAAACGTCAACGATTATCCTCATTACTCCTCCTCCTCCTCCTCCTCAGTGACCTACAGTCTCACTCCCACTGAAATGCCTCTGAGAAAAGGCACCCAAGACCAAATCATTAAACCTAGTGATCATTTTCCAGTTAGCACCATTGACCTCTAAAGTCTAGAGAACACCGAGTCCTTGAACATTTTCTTCCTGTGTTCAACAACAGAATATTAATATTATTCTTGTTCCATCTTCAGGCACTTTGGCTTGGCCCTGGCCTTTTGCAGCCTGCAGGGGGTGTCTGCCAGGGCTCAGGCCCCCGGAATCTGCTTACTGCTGCCCAGTGCTCCTCTCTCTACCCTCCCAGGCTCTCAGCTTCAATGACCACAATCCTTGGGATGAGTCCCAAATCTTTGCCCTCAGCCAGGGTCCTTCTCCCAAGTATGTTTCTTATTCTTATTTCTAGTTGATTTTCTGATGTCATGTTAAACCTGATCAAGCCTAGGGCTGGATTCACCATTCTCCTACTAAGCCCTGCTTCCTGCTTTTAGTGAGAAATTTCTCTCTTCCATTCTTCTGTTTTTGCTTCTCTCTTCCCTAACTTGGACTGAAAACTCAATAAAGTCATTTAAACAAATGATCTAAACAAATGGCTCTTTCTCCTATCATCTGATACAAAGAAGATACTCAATAAATTTGACCTGATTGATTTTGAGTATCAGCATGAGGCTGGGATTATGACTAACTTGCTGATTACAATCATGAGGAGGAACGGTATTGGGTTACCTCATGACTTAATATCGGTCACTGCTCACTTTAGACTTCTTGAAATGGGCATTTGTCAAAGAGATTACGGTATTCTTTGAAGCACAGGCTGTGAGAGCTGGAGACTCAGCAGTACTTCAGTTACCACTTCAATTCTGATGACGTCCCCGTCACTCTCAAGGCTTGATCTCTGTCCTTTCGAATTATTTATCTAAGACCTATTGGACATGTCTGTAATAATGAACTCGTTATCACCCCTCCCCTCACTTCTATATTCTCTGCATCAGTGAACCCAACCAGATGACACTAGGATTTCTATCCTGATGTCCTCTTTCCATTTTTATAGCTCCCCATCCCTTCTTATCATGCCCTCTCTTCCCAATACTTCCCATACTTGTAATTGGCTTCCCTATCTCCAGTCTTGCCTCTAATCCATTATCCAATAACTGCTGCCTATATGGCTCTTTCAAAGTACAAACTCATCCATGCCATTCCCTTGTTCAGAACGTTCAGTATCTCTTCTTGCCTAGAGAACCAATGCAGAGCCCGCCTCAGTAGAGCCCTTTCCTCATCTGGCTTCCGGCTACCTCTCCCTCCACAACTCTCAGGTAACCTCCTTCTCGTCTTGCACACCAGCCCTAGCCATGTGGGAGAGTTCTTTAATTTCAGTGACTTGGTGCACACTTCTTTCTCCACTGAATCCCTCCCAAACCTGGCTTTGCTCAGAAACCCCTCCTGGCCCTTTGGATCAGTCCAAGGGACAACTCTTTTGTGGCACCTTCCTAGCTACCCCAGTCAGATTTCAGGGCCCCTCCTCCCTCCTCCCAGAACATTCTGTGCTATCATTATGCTTATCAGGGCTACTTTGGGGGTTGGAACCTTTGAGGAACCCTCACCAGACACCCATTTCTCTAAAAACAAAGGAAGGAGAGAAGGCTGGTAGCCACTAGAAACTGGCTAGCTTTCCAGTGTTGATCTTTAAAGTAAAATCTCTTGGGTTTTTTTTTTTTTTTTTCCTAATTCTATGCCATTGTAGCCAATGATGATTTCTCATTACTGTTCACCAGCACAGGAACTGAGTAACTGACCTGAAGGTGAACAAGCCCCGAGCTGGTTATGAATTACTGGGCGCCTTGCAGGCTCAGATTTACTGTAACAGTGATTAACCAGGAGAGTTTAGATGAGCAATACTTTGGAATTGAATGAATAGGAAAAAATAACGTGAAATGCTTGTTGGACTCTAGCTCTTCCACAACTAATATTTTATAAAAATGATATAATGTAACTCTCTGTAGTTTAATGTTTTCAACAATGAGGTGAGGTAATAGCTTAATAAGAGGACAATGTTTGTTTCACTTCTCTAACGACCTATATAAAGAAACATTATTTCATCAGAATTTTCTTTGAGGATGTGAGTTCTGTGAAATATTTTTCCATTGTTAATCTGGACAAGTGAAAGCCAACCTGTTTCACCGAAGTTGAATTTGGAAATATTAAGCTAAATTTTGAGTTGTCCAAATAGCATATGTTTTCTTTTTGCTTAAGGTTAAAGCCACCAAAGCAATTTTGCTCAGGGATCTGTAATAGCCATGCAATATATTATCACCAGAAATACTATCCAAAAGATTAACAATCTATTGGAGTGACTGTCTAGCAATCTCTCAGTGATCAATCAAACTAAGTATATTATCACAGGAATCACTGATTTCTCATGCAAGTGTCTGCTATTTATATATTATTGGAAAAGGCAGACATAAATATTGTTCTCTCAATGAAAATGAAGTCAAGAAAGAATTACACAGCACAAGGATAGTGGAATGCTGATGTGAATCCCCCAATACCACATTACTTAGGTGTTAGAAAAATAGAACAGCCTGGGTGATTAGAACTGCCAGTAATTCATTTTAAAAGGAGCAATGTTGTTAATGACTGAAAAGTTCACACTTTTGAGGGTCTTACCTATTCACCTTTTTATTTATTTTTATTTTTATTTTTTTGTGGTACTGGGGATTGAACTCATGGGCATTCTACCTCCGAGCTACACCCCCAGCCTTGTTTTTTTTTTATTCTTTATTTTGAAACCGAGTCTCGCTAAGTTGCGGAGTGCCTCACTAGGTAGCTGAGGCTGGCCGTGAACCCGGATCCTCTGGTCTCAGCCTCCCGAATGCTGGGATTACAAGCGTGTGCCACCACGCCCGGCTTCTATTCACCTTTTTAATAGAGCATATGTCCATATGGTCCATATGTTGTTTTTTTTTATTTAATATACTTTCTCAATGAACCAAAAGGTTTTCAAAACCTAACAACTGTTATCAGGGATTCTGCATACTGGGACAGAACTGCAACCATGCATCTCTAATTCTCAAATAAAGGTTAAGGCCAAATACTTGGCGTAATCTCCTCACTTAGATAAGCTATTAAATTAGAAAAAGTTATGGAAAATTCAAACAATCCTATATACATATGTATGTAAAGTTATCAACACCAATTTTAATCATATGAATGGGGAGGGATTAGGAGGGAAATGCACTAGGTGCTGGGTGCATGTGTTTCTATCACACTAAACCGCAATATGGTGTGTGATTACAATGCATCAATAAAAATATTTTTTTAAGCCACGCATGGTGGTGCATGCTTGTAATCCCAGCATTTGGGAGGCTGAGACTGGAAGATCCAGATTCACAGCCAGACTCAGCTACGCAGAGAGGCCCTCCGCAACTTAGTGAGACCCTGTTTCAAAATAAAGAATAAAAAAATAGGGCTGGGGGTGTAGCTCGGAAGTAGAATGTCCCTGAGTTCAATCCCCAGTACTGCAAAAAAAAAAAAAAAAAAAAAAATTAAAAAGTATGGAAACGAGGTATAATGTTTTGAAGGGGGATGAGATAGTAAACCTGTTTACTGGCTAAAAAATTAAAACTATGCTCAAAGACCTTGACAATGATATTCAAAACAAACATCAACAGGTCAATTAGGTTTCCTATATTATATTCATAAAAGCCTAGGTGTATCTTAAGAAAGGTGTATTTGTATCTGTTAGCAAAGTGGTTTGGTCTTCTTCAGTTTTTTGTTTAAAAATTTATAGAAGTGCTTCATTTTCTTCTCAGTTTCTTAACACCTATCTCTGTTTTCCTGATTTTCTTCTTCCAAATTCTGAGTGGACATATTTACCTATTAGAGGAAGCCTTCTTTCTGCTGCCAGGAAACTCTAGAGAGGCAGATGGGGGAATGGGAGTGTCATTTTTGGTAATGGATCATTCAGAAGAAAATCCCCATAGCTACGGCGCAGTTGGGAAGAAATAGCCTTCCTGTTGTCAGAACATTCTGAGATGAATCATGTGGTCCATGTCAACTTAAAGGGAACTCCAGGATTATCCAGTTCATTCTTTTTATTTTAAAACCCAGAAAACTGAGGCAGAAAGAGGGGAAGTAACCTATATCAAGGTGACACAATCAGTTGGAGGCAGAGCTGGCAAAGGAATAGAGTCTTGTTATGGTTGGGATGGAAAATGTCCCCCACAGAAGCTGGGGTATTAGGCAATGCAGCCAGGTTTGGAGGTGGGATATGGCTGGAAGAGGTGGGCATGGCTCTGGGGACTGTGTCTGTCCCAGACCCACTTCTCTCTTGTGCTCTGCCTCTCACTGCCATGAGGTGAGAGTGGTTTTTCCTCTGCCATGCCCCATAGCCCTGCTGTGGAGTGGTTTTTGCCTTAGAGTCAGCCAACTGTGGACTGAAACCTCCAAAACCATGAGCCAAATAAACATGTCCTCCTCTAGGTTATGCTCGTCAGGTATTTTTTTTTTTTGGTAAGAGCAATGAAAAAGCTGACTAAAACAAGTCTCATCAAGGAACAGTCTTCTGAATCCAAGTTTCTGGCTCTACCCAACATGCCTACTTGCTTCTGACCATTGTGATGGTTATAAAAAGTTGCTCCTACATGGAGAACAGAATCAACCACATTACGATCCCAACAACCACACTGAAGTCTCTTCACTACAAAGATGGAAGTCGGAATACACTGCCTGCTACTTACTGACTTGCATTTTAGTCAAATACCTTCCTCTTATCCTTAAACAAGACCTCAGCATCTTTGTCATAAAAGCTAGAAGCATCATCACACTTGAAATAAAAATACCAGAGGTGTGGCTGGCCCCAAAGAAAATGTATTTCTATGAGACCTTTGGAAGAAAGCACACCAGGCACCAATGGTTGCCAGCCTCAAGAAGACCCGGGATCCCATCTGTCACTGAGGCTCTTGGGTTGCTTTATTAAGAGGAAAGGACCCACACTTTCAGCCAAGAGCTTCCTAACCAACTGCAATTGGTTAAATATTTGGTGCCAGAATCTTAGCAAAATAAATACAAAGAAGAGCCTTACACTGGAAGGGATGTAGGGTTCCTGCTCAGGGGAAATGCAGCCCTTCCATTCCTCCCTGACAGCAAGCAAGGCCGACCAGGAGACAGTGAACCCCAGCCAAGAAGTGGAAGTGAAAGATGTTAAACCCGCTGAACATCTGCCCAAAGGAATTTTAAAATGGCATGGCGGCTGGCCCGAAAGAGATTAAGGTCCCTCTCCCAGCAGAGGAGGGAAGCCAGCATTAAATGAGAGATGAGCACAAGACCTAAAGAAAAAAAATAAAAAAATAAAATTTAGCCAATAGGAAATTAAAAACTGGATTTGGAGATAATCCAGACAACACAATAGGATATTGTAGAACCTTTTTAAAAAGGTCCACTGAGGTCTGGCAACATTGGGAAGTCTGGAGAATATGGTCCTTGTGTGTTACAGAAAATAATTTAGTTCTGGGAAACAGGGGCAAGCCAGAAAACAGTAAAAAAAAAAGTCCTTGTGCAAAGTCTGACCACCATGCTGTTGCTGGATAGAGAAATGCAGGAAGAAAATGTGAGGATCTTGACAGTCATGAGTCTATTTTGAAAGCAAGCAGTCCAAGATAAGCAATACAAAATGACAGAGGCAGCAAGACACTTCAAATTCAACTTTCTAGGACATAAGTTCTAGAAAAAAAGGCTGGCCAATGAGAGATTTTCCCTTCGATGCTCAAGATGTCCTACCTTTAAAGAGATTTACTGAAACTATTCTCCAAAAACTATGGAAACAGGCCTTCCGTTTGATTTTGGCCAGCTTTAATAAGGTCAGAGAAACTAAACCAAAACTTCACTCTGGCTTTTGTCCATCATTAAATACACATTCCTCATTCATAGTTAAAGACATTCTGCTGAACATCAATCTAAAAAACAAAACAAAACACCGATATCATCATAGTCATCTTACCCAAAACCATGGGAAGCATCTTAGGTAAATTACCTCTCCACATCCAATCATTGTGCCCTTGTGAGTTTATCCCTGTGCTCCAACCCTTTTCCCAGCCTATCTCTCATGCAGATTCCTACAATGGTCTCCTAACTGGGTTCTATGCTTTCAGACCAACTTTATCATCTATAATGACAGAATGTTTTATCTATTAAAATAGTCCAGTCAAATAACTCTCTGCTCAAACTTCTTCAGTGTTTCCTCATGAATAACTAAGGGCCCTTGCGACATATGTCTTCTAAGGCTATTCACGGTTGTCTTTTCATTTCATTACCTTGCTTTTCCAGCTGGCCCTCTTCCCTGTATTGTCTACTTTCCCCCTTCTTTTCCTCTCTATTGGATCATTCCATCAGGATCAAGCATTTCCTGCTTTTTCATCTTAAAAATAACAAAAAATGCCAGGCATGGTGGCACTAACCAGTAATCCTAGCACTTGGGAGACTGAGTCAGGAAGAACTTAGGTTCAAGGACAGCCTCAGCAATTTAGTGAGGTTCTCAGAAACTTAGTGAGACCTGTTTCCAATTAAAAAATAAAAGAGGACTGGGGGTGTAGTTTAGATGTAGAATGCCCCTGGGATCAATCCTCAGCACCACAAAAAAATTAAAAAAGTCTTGTACCATAGTTCTTTTAGCTAGAACCCACATTTTTCACCCCTATTTAAACAGCCATGGTTCTTGACTTTTCTATATATGCTGGGTCTCGTCTTCATTCCTTTTTGGATAGTTCCTATATATAAGACTCCACTGAAACGGTTCTTGATGAGTTCACCATTTTGTAAAAACCCAAAGGATTCTTTTGGATTATCATCTTAGTAGAACTCTCAGTAGTATAGGCACAGTTGACCATACAATTCTTTTTGAAGCATCCCATTCCCTTGGTTTCCATGGTCCTCTATATTCCTGGGTTTCCCCGTACTCTTTGGACCCTACTAGACAATCTTATTTACTTGACCCACAAATGCTGAAGTTTCTCAGGGTTAAATCCTAAACCCTCTTTTGTTCTTATTCTATCACTTCTTTTGGTGGCCTCTTCCATCCCAGTGGCTTCAAATACCATCTTTGTCTGCTGATCCCTGGTTTACATCTCAGCCCAGACTTGTGAACACTAGGCCTATTGTGATTCAATTGCCACCTAACACACCCACATGAATATTTTATAGGCAACTCTAACTTAACATCCCCAAATCACACTCTTGATATATTTTTAAAATTACTTCATTTTTTCACCGTGTCAACATACAGTGCCTCTAAATATCCACTTGCTAAAGTCATTGTGTGGTAGGTAGATACACACAAGGGAGTTTTATTCAGCCATAAAGAACAAAATTATCTCGTTTACAGGATAATGGATGGAACCAGAGAACATTATGCTAAGTGAGATCAACCAGTCTCAGAAAGTCACGGGTTGTGTTTTCTCTCATATGTGAAAGCTTGAGAGGAAACAGGAAGCATAAGGGACTTTGGGTAAGCGTGGAGAGAGACCAGAATAATGGATAGGGATTGGGGGATGGAGTGGGGAGGGGGAAAAGGGGAAATGAGGAAGGAAACGGTTCACGTAATGCTCTGATAATACATAAAGTTATTACTACAGTTTTCGCTAGCATGTATGGGGCGGGGGCAGGGGGCAGGGGGTAGTGGGATGTGGAGGGAAGTAAACCAAGAACTGTGTCCATGTATGTTTGTACCACACTGGACCTCACTATGATGTATAATTGCAGTGAGCTGATAAAAGTACAAAAATGCAATATATACATAGAATGGAGTTTTATTCAGCCATAAAGAACAAAATCAGGTCATTTGCAGGAAAGTGGATGGAACTGGAGAATACTATGCTAAGTGGGGTCAGCTAGTCACAGAAAGCCAAGGGTCATATGCTTTCTCTCATATGTGGACACCCGAGAGAAAATAGGAAAGATACTGGACTTTATAATAAGAGATACTGTGTGTGTTTATGAAGGTATCTCTCTGAATCTCACTATGATATATAATTATACTGTACCAATAAAATTCTAAAAAAATCTTCCTAGGCAAAACAAATAAAAATAAAAGGAATGTCAATACCTATTACTGAGAAGGATGGGGATCTGGAAATCTCACTTTGCTGATGGCAGCATAAATGGGTACTCTGAAAAACTAGCTCTATATATATAGAAGGGAATATATATTTTGTGACCCAGTAATTACACTTGTAGGCAATATCCAACAGAAATTAGTGACTATATCCCCTAGAAGACATGCTCAAGACATTCATAAGAGCTGTATTCATAACGACCCCAAACTCCAACGCAACTAAAATGATCAGCAGCAGCAGAAGAGATGCAGAATTACAGCGCATTCATCCAAGCAATCCCTATACAGCAGTGAAAATAAATGAACCGATACACCTAACAAGATGGATGAAGCTGGAAAATATAAGGTTGATTAAAAAAATGCAGACACACAGGAGCACATGTTATATGATTCCACTTATATTCAGAAACAGACAGAATGGATTCACATTGATAAAGTCCGTTTCAGAGGGCTGATTACCAACTATGCTCATTCTGTCAAAGTTCAGCAAGCTGCACCCTTATGATTTATTCCCTTTTCTATATGCATTTTAAACACTGTTAAAAAAGGAAAGCTAATCTACACGACTATGTTTCCTGGCTAAAGACAACCCTAGCATTTCAAAAGCTCATTTTATTTCTCCATTTTCCATGAGTAACCGGTACTGTGGGATATATATTATATTTAAATATTAGGGAACTCTAATAGTAATTGGGATCACCTTGTCCTATCTGCTTATTGTACACTATTCTGTAACTTATTTTCATCTAAGCGCAGAATGGAGTTAAGCTACTTTTCTCTATTGAGGGAGCTCACAACTCACAACGTTCAGGTTTTATAGCTGGAAAGGGCATTTGTGTCATTAAGCAACTTCAAAAGCATCCAGTTTGTGCTGGGCAAATATCTTCCCAGCCTAAAGGCTGGGGCTGAGGGGCACTGGGTGGGGAAGCCATTGGATGTGCCTGGTGTTTCTTCAGTTATACCAAAACCAGAATATTACATACCAAAATTCAAAACCTAGTATCAGTGACATTTAATGGGAAAAATTCTGAATTGGGTTGACAAGTAGTATTTTTTTTTTTTTTAATGAAATGCAAAACAATTTTCCCCCCTACAAAAGCAAAACCTGTAAACACACTAGGTCACCTGCGCTTCTTTAGAGAAAAAAAGAATTGGAGTATTTTTCTGAATTAAAAAAAAACACATTTTATTTACACCAAGGGCTGAGAGGATATTTTATGAAAACTGGAAGAGTGGATGAGAAGGATTTAAATTTACTACAAAAAAAGAAATATTCCTAAAGATTTAAATTAAAAAAATATGAAAGCCCTAATTTTTTTTCAAAAAAATCTTCTACTCTTGTAGGTAAAGAATTATATTATTATACATTGGAATTACAATAAATTGTTAAGTAATTTATTATATTATCACAAAACATGGAGTATTTTAGTTCTATCATAAATAAATCCCATGCCATTCAGGAAAAGTTCTTTAAACACTAATAGGAAACATCCTGATCCTCAAATGCATTTTTCTTCTTCTCTCATAATCACTTGGTGAAATATACATTTTGTGTTTTTTATACTATCTTAAGTTTTTTAAGATGCACTATTAATTTATCTTAGCATACTCATTTATAACTATTTAGATTGTCTTTGCCCTAATCTAATAGCTTTGTGTTAAGGTTTGAAAACCTCATGCTCTGTAGGCAACCATGCTCAGAGGCAGGTTCCTGGGGCTGGGACTGTGGGGACTACATATGCCCCTTTCTCTTTCTCCTGGTTTTCTCTGCTTTCTACCAACATGCCCTAGGGTCTTACAGCCCAGGCTCCTACCTGGCAGCCGGTGTAAATGGACTATATATACATGGGCTGAAATCTGCAGCTGTGTAAGCAAATCAACCTTCCTTCCTCTAAGTGTTGCATGTCAGATTTGGATCACAGTGGTGGGAATGCTCACTGGTTCACTTTGCGTTTTTATACCTGAGGTTTAAAAGAAAATAAACATCTTAATCTAACTTTAGAGCCTTGCTGTGTACTTTCTCTTTCCATATAGGCTTTTTTGTGCTAAGAGGTGCTGCCAATGAGGACTTGGAGGAAGCCTTAAGCATAGGCCAAACACACCAAACCCCAGATTCATCTTTCTGACATGTAGATCCCAGAAGAAACATAAAATCAGCCAAAAAAATTCTCATTTTTTTCCCACTATTCTAATTTTTCTCTTTTTATATTCAAATAGGAGGCCAAGAAAGATCAGTTATGAAACCACAGAAAACAGACAGTGTACCTCTAGAAATACCAGCTCCAATGACTGAATGCAAACAAGCAACAGTGTTGGCTGGCAGCTTACTGGCGACGGATGCATGAAACAGTTTACAACTCTTAGTCCTTAGTGGGTGAATGAAGAAAGGCAGTCACACAGAACTCACAGGGAAAACAAAGCATGAAGAATTAAAGCAAATTAGATGTAAATGAATGATTATACTATATTCTATATGACTTTAAAATAAATTTGGAGCTTAAAAATGGATGAAATACAGTAATTCATCAATAACTAGACTTGGATTTAGAACTACCAGATAATTTCATTTACAAATATTTACCTAATTTCATTGTATACTACATTCTATATGCACCGATAATGTAAAAATCAATGGGTGTGAAATGTTCCTTCCTTTTAGATGTCCACATACTAAGGAAACAAGTGACAGCATCCAAGGAACCATGTAAGGAGTGTTTAAAGAGTCGCAATAATTCACATGCACTGAGCGCGCTCTCTGGGCTGGGCTCCATTCCAGGATGATACACGCCAGCACACATCAATCCCAGGTAGGAACGAGGAACTGAGACACTCGACCTTTAAGTTATAAACCCACACAGCTTAGAAGTGCTGGAGCAAGATTTCAAGTCCATGAACTCTAGCTCCACAACCTAACTTCCTAACTGCTGCTATACATAAGTCTTAAAAAAAAAAAAAAAACAGGGAAGGTTTTGCAATTGTGTACAACATACTTAGCTTGTAATCTTATTTCAAATGTTTCCTACTAGTCCAGGATAAACTACAGACCACTCTTTCTCCCTTCATTCATTCACCAAATATTTTCCATATCCTTATTATCCTCAGTGGCACGCAGAGTTCTGAACAGTAAAAAAAAACCAGTCTCTTGTCTCACTGACCTGAGCATCCAGCAGTGGAACCCAAATATGAATGATAAACACAAACAGTAGAATAAGATGGTGATGAGAAAATAACAATTTTAAAAAAGTAAAAATGAGAAACAGGAAGTGAATGAATTTGTTCATTAAAGAGGTGAGTTAATCTGAAAAAAGGTGCAGAAAAGGGCTCACTGAGAAAAGGAGCATGTGAATCAGGACCTTCCGGTGCGAAGGGGCGGCAATCTCTGCACTGATTAGTATAATTCATTTCTTCATTTAGCTGTTTACTGCAGCCTAAAGCATACTCAACTATCATACATCTGTTGTGAAAATTAAATGAGAAAACAAGTACAATGCATTTAGCACAGTGACTAGCTCAGAACAAGAACTCAGTGCATGCTAGCTGCTATTATTATTATTATTATTATGATGATGATGATGATGATGATGATGATTATCGTGTGGTGTGTGTGTGTTGCTGGGGATTGAACCCAGAGGCAATGTACCTCTGAGTCACACCTCCAGCCCTATTTTATTTTTTTTTTAATTTGGAAACTGGGCCTCCCTAGGTTGCTGACATCTCACTACACTGGTGAGGCTATCTTTGAACCTGCGATCCTCCTGTCTCAGCCTCCCGAGTACTAGCATTATAGGCATGAACTACCACAACCAGCTTAGATATTGTTATTATTGCTACTGTTTTAATGCTCATGAAATCAGATCCACAAACTATCCCCAGTCCACTCACACTGGGTGTACAAGACAATCACCTAATTTTTGGCCAGTTTGATGTCTAATAAGTAACTGTTTTTAGAATTCACATATAAAAGCATTACAATGTAGGCCTAAAAGTATTAAAGTACTACTCACAACAGCCTTCCACAACCTCACAAGAACTCTGGCTGTTGACGACATATAGAGACTCACCCAAAAACTGCAGGATGCCCAGTGCCCGGGGGCATGAGTGGCCTCAGTACAACGTAGGCCAGCTTGCCTAGTCAGTCACAGATTTCACTTTCTGGCAGCCTCCTGTCTACTTTTTTGGCTGCAAGGAAAGTGTTTACTTCTCCTTTTATGAAGAGCTGATTTTCCATAGCACTGAGGTTG
The DNA here is from genome assembly GCA_004027655.1 of Graphiurus murinus. NCBI lineage: Eukaryota > Metazoa > Chordata > Mammalia > Rodentia > Gliridae > Graphiurus > Graphiurus murinus. The sequence continues at coordinate 1,497 of PVLC010034711.1, read as the reverse complement.
TAAAAGGTCAGAGTGATAAAAAGGCTCAGGAAGAGTTCTTGAGCGTTTGCGCTTCTATTAGGAATGTCTTCACACAAACGTTGATATACGGGAGACCATCAGGCAATGCATGGAAAAATCTGTATTCCGGGTCCAAAAGTAGCAGATTCCAGCAAAATTTCCTCAGCTCTCTCCCTAATGATTTAAACATTCATTTTCACTCACTTTTGCAAAAGTGCATTCACAGGAAGAGCGAGCGTGAACGGTAGCTCTCAGAGCCGAGAGCCGCTTCCTTTACCTGGAATGTTCTCTCATCCTTTCTCTTCTTTTACATGTGGGAGACAACTGATCCTGTCACCACATTCCCTTTCTTTAAAATAGGTAAGAAACACACGAGTTGTATTCACTTAGATTTTTCAGTTCCAGGCCCTAAAATTACTAAAAATCTAAAAATCTTTGGGCCAAGCAGCCAGATGTAATAGATTACTGTGTCAGAGCACTTCAATGTCCTACTTGGCTAAGTCATTTTCAAAAATATTTTCTCTTCAGTGATGGATATGAAGCTCTATCTTCATGCCATAAAACCACCAATTGCCTTGGCGCACCTTCAACCATGGTTTTACGCATTCATTCTACACTATTCATAGAAAATGCACCTAAAGATCTGAACACGAACGATACTTGCTCCCGACTCACTATTCCTTTAATGTAGCAAAGCTGCTGTTAACGTTTTCTGTGTCTTGATGGACACACAATTAACCTGGTTTGAAGCCACCTTCTTTTAGTCATACCAATATCACGGCTCTCAGTAAGCCTCAAGAAGCCAGCAATCTTTACCAGGTGCATTTGCTGTTTTCCCGTTCTGATTAATGCAATAGCAAGGCGTGTTTTTTTTTGTGTTTTTTTTTTTTTTTATAGAAAACACCTACAAAGTTTATGGGATAGGAGTCTCTAGAGCTCATTGGCAGTGTGACTTAATTTTGTGAACACTGTGGGTAATATGCTGGACAGGTCAGAGCACCAGCTTCTCAATTATGTAGTTCTCAGATTCTCAATCGTATTACAATTGTTTTGAAAACCTGGAGTAGAAGCTCCTTATCACATACTCAGTCCAGGGTATTACTTTGAAAAGTAATAACTAACAACCTCAGCATCACCCAGAGGAAGGAAATACAGGGGTGATGGAGAGAATCAAAGTGAAAGGGTTCAATGTTTCTTTTCCAATGAAAAACAGGTAATGCCAGAAATATGTCTGGCTTTTAGAAACAGACTTTATTTTAAAGATTGTTTTAGATTTCCAGCAAAATTGCAGTTTCTATATAGCCTTTGCTTCTCCACCCTCTCCCTGAGCCAATACCCCACAGCAGAGTGGGACCTTTGATACCATCGATGAACTTACACTGACTTGTCATTATCAATCAAAGCTCCTAGTGTACGTAAGGTTCACTCTTGGTGATGTTCTCATTGTTTTGTTTTGTTTTTATTCCTGTCTGTATTGGAAATGGAAAAAAGACCCTC